>VWZV01012654.1:125337-155511 GCA_013397155.1 Irena cyanogastra | reverse complement strand
CCCAAGGCAGGAAAGTTCAGCTGCATGGGCTGCACCTCCCCTGGGAGCTGCGGAGGCAGAAGTTGGGAAGTCTGGAATGCAATCTTTACTATGCAATCAGCATCCTCGTCCCATTATTAATTCCTTCTTTTCCATGAAGACTTTTGTTGACATCAGCCACCTTCCCAAAGAGAAGCAGCAGGACTCCCAGTTTTAGGCCCTTTCTGGTAACTGCTGAGATCTACATGGATAAATCCCAAAAAAATCCACTTTTCCCCTCTAAAACCCACAGCACAAGCAGCTGATGAGGCCAAGAAGTCACTTAGAGGCCTTGAGCTAAATTTGCATTTATTGCCACCAGGTGCACCTGCTCTGCCCCAGAACCACCCACAGCTGCTGGCCCAACCACACTCAACAAAAATCAAATTAATTCTTTCATCCTCAACAGCTTTTCCTGCTTAGTCTGAATTAGTTTTTCTTCTCTGAGTAATGGACCTGATCTCTTCCTTTGTGGAACAAACAGCAAACAAGCTTAAAAATTATTCAAAAAATGCTATTTATGAAAAAAAAGAGTATTTCTGCCAGAGAGGAAATTTAGATTGGATGTTGAGAATTGGGAATTCCTGGCTGAGAGGGTGGGGAGGGGCTGGGCTGGAATTCCCAGAGCAGCTGGGGCTGCCTCTGGATCCCTGGCAGTGCCCAAGGCCAGGCTGGACACTGGGGCTGGAGCAGCCTGGGACAGTGGGAGGTGTCCCTGCCATGGCAGGGGTGGGAATGGGATGGGATTTAAGGCCCCTTCCCACCCAAACCAGTCTGGGATTCCATTGGGGAAGCTCCACTGGCATCTGGTAACACAAACAAGAGGGGACCTGCTCAGCCATGCTAACAAATCTTAGGAATTCTAACAAAACTTGTATGAATCTCACAGCTACCCAAATTACACCCACGAATCTCACACACATTTGTTCCTGGAAAGAAGGAATTTCTCCTCACTTGACTTCCTTTGGGTTCTTTTTTGTTCCTGAAAGGAAGCACAGCGGTAGCTTCTGCAAGTAACTGGAGCAAAACTGTTTTTCTTTGCTTTTGATGATTTAGACAAAAGCTGAGTAGATAAGGAGTTAAGAAAGTAAGATATCTAAGATATCATTAAATATAAGGAGCAAATTATGGATTGAATGAGTTTTTTGTGCTTTTTAAGGATAAATGAACCGAATGAAGCCATGCCATCTGTATGAAGTCAGCGCATCAGGCACACAATCAGACGTTTAACTGGTGTAACATCTAAACAAAGCTTGTTACCACTGCTGTAACTTTTCCATGTTCTCCTTCCCTATTCCACCCACAGATCTGCCAACCCCATCCCTTCCTGGGGAGGCTCCAGCAGGAGCAGCACGGGAGCCAAGGCCAGAATCCAGAATTCCCTTCTGTTTTCACAGCCCCCTCCCCTGACACTCACCTGATCCTGACACTGCATCCCTGGGATTCTTTCTCCTGAGCTCTCCGGGGAGCAGCAGGCATAGCTCCCTGCCTGCTCTATTAACTGGGCTGCTAATTAATTAGCACATGCATCTCCTGTAATGAACGCCAAGTGTTTCATTGTTGTAACGAGCTGCAAAGTAGCAGATAAGACCCCAAAATAACAACTTGTTTTTAACACAGCTGTTTACTATTGACAGGCACACACTGAAATAATATCTTACTCAGAGCTGAGTTTCCAACCCACCTGCTGGGACTAATTTAGGAATCAGACATACCTGATCCCACTGCGGCTGCTTGTTAGCATGGAGAACCAGGCTGCTGGTACAGCTGGGTACACCTGTGAGTCCCATTATCGTATATTTTTTATGCATTTTTCAAGTAACTTCCCCTGTTTGCCACTCGAACTGTGACCCCCTACTAGAGAATCTTTCAGCCAGGACAGACCAGAGCCTGCCAGGCCTCCAGAGCTCGGATTAAATCTACTATTTATCAATTAACAGCGTTCATTGACGGCTCTTTTCACAGCCCTGCACGCTCACTCGGGCCGGGACGCGCTCGGCTGTGCCCGGCCCCTCGCACCGCTCGTTATTCACCCGCGAGCTGATAAAAACGAGATGCGCACTCCTGGTACTACAGTGATTTCAGCTTTATTGAAAAAGGCCTAAAGCTTTTTCCCGGCTCCGACAGCCGCGGTCCCGGGCAGTACGAGCAGGAGGCGGCTGCAGGGCCGGGGCTGGGGCTGCTCTCGGGGCAGGGATGTTCCCGATGTCCCATGTCGAAGGCACACTTTGCTGGCCTGGATGTCCCCTTTTTATACAGTTTTTGTCCTTTTGGATTGGTTCCCATTTGGATCCTCCGTTTGCATGGAGTTTCAGGTGTTGATTGTTCACATTCCGTCCAGGTTAACCGGGTTTGGCTTGGGGGAAGGGATGCCCTTCCCTTAGGTGAAATACGGTAACTTCAGTACCGTATCTCTTGTAACTACACTTTAAAACCCCTTTTACAGTACAATAACCAAACCTTTTAACAGTATATGCTAAACAACTATTAACTATTTTACAACAGTGTCTAACCTATTTTTAACAGAGCCGCGCTCAGGCTGGAGCAGCCGGGCTGTGCCTCCGCCCAGCCCCGCTCCGTCCCTCCTAAGGTTCCGCCAGCTCCAGCACGCCGGAAAGGCTCGAGCGAGCCGTGGCTACACCCCCCGAGGCTCCCGGGGCTCTTGGTGAGCTCCGGCCCCGCCTCAGCCCGCCCTGGATCCGCCCCGGCCTTCGCGCCTCAGCGCCAACGGCCGCGGAGCCCGCCCACGGGCGGACCGAACCACCGTGCCGAGGAGAGGGGAGCTCGGGCGTCGCCCTGGGCATGCTGACCCCTGCCTCAACGCCTTCGGGTAATGACTCTATTTCTCGACAGCCCCCGCACCCGCCCACGATGGTCTCGACCTGTAGTTGCGCTCTCTTCCGCCAATCGGCGGGCGCGGCGGCTGCGCTCGAATCTGCGCGCCTGGCGCCGTGAGGGGAGCGGGGCTGGCTCAGGAGCGCCGCCGGAGCGGCGGGGCCGATCCGCAGCCATGAGGGGACCGGGACCCGCCCGAGCCTGCCGCGGGGAAGTCTGCGACATCGTCGCGACCCCCAGCCGCCAGCCCGCCTGGGGAAAGCCGCCGCTCCGCTCGGTGCCCCTCAACAGCATCCCCGCAGGGACGCTCACGCCGCTGAAGCAGCTCCTGCAGGGCCAGAGCAGCGCCACGGCCGGGGACAGCCGCGCGTCGGGCCCGCAGCTCGCGGGGCCGGAGGGCCGGGCTGGCCCCGACACCCGGGCTGGGCCTGGCCCCGTCACCGAGCAGGGGCCGAACCTCCGCGCTGGCCCCGACACCCGGCCCGGCCCCGTCACCGAGCAGGGGCCGGAGGGCCGGGCTGGCCCTGGCACCCGAGCCGGCCCCGTCGCCGAGCGGCCGCCGAAGCGCCGCGCTCCAGAGCCGCCCGACCAGGAGTCGCCGGTCAAGATCTTCCAGCGGATGAAGGCGCGGGCGGAGCAGCAGCGCAGGGTCCCCCTCGACGTGATCCTGAGCCCCGCGGCCGGGCAGCACCGGCCCGGCACGGCCCGGGCGGCGGGCAGCGCCCAGCCGGGGCCAGGTGAGTTCCCCGAGCCCTCGGTGACTCCATGGGGATGGTTTGTTTGCCTTCAGAATACCTGGAATAAAAAACACAGAGGTGTAAACCTGAGTTCATGGAACTTTCAGGCATTTCGTGCTGCAGTAAGTGACATCCCTGATTTTCACATTCTTCTAAACCTTTTAATTCTTCCTTTACACCAGTCTACAATCCTAAATGATAGGAATTATTGATAGTTCCTTTTTCCAAACGGTTTTGATTATTTTGGAGCACACTGGAGTCACCTGTTGATAGGAAAGAGCTCTTAATGCTGCTGCCAGTTGCCTTAATCCTTCCTGCTTGGAAGGCCCATGGAGAGGACAAAGGCCCTTGACACCAACACCCATCAGCCCAGAGCCTGGGTACACTTGGGAAGCAATGATTGTTCCACAGCTTCTCCAGGAGAGCTGTCTCAGGTGTGAACGTTTTCCCTCTGTGTCCCACTTATGGCTCTCTCAGGATCTGGGAAAAGCAGCCAGAGCCCCTTGGTGGCTGTAGAAAACACTCTGGCACCAGCACTGCTTGCACCCCAGGTTGCTGGGATTAAAACAAGTTGGATGGTGAGGGTTTTTAGTGCTCATATGTGTCTGTAGCAGTGCTGATGTCTCTCCCCTGCTCTTTATTGTAGAGGATTCCCTCCCTTTGGGTTTCCTCTCCCTCTGCCTCGCTCTGGCTCTAATTGTTCCCTCTGTTGTGTTCATGAGTGGGCTTGACCCATGCAACACCTTCAAAAGCACTTTGTAACTAAAAAAAATCAAAACAAATTGCTGTAAGTATTCCATACAGTCTGAGCAGAGAACAGAAAGTTTCATGGAACCTTGCTTGGGGTTTGAAATCCCACTGGGGCATTTTCCTGGGCTCTTAAAAGCCTGCTGGCTTTTATCTTTAATATTTTTATCCATGAGATGGTGAGATCCAGTGCACCCTAAGCAGGTTTGCAGCTGACACCAAGCTGGATGTGACCCTTTTTTACAATGAGGGAGGTGAGGCCCTGGCACAGGGTGCCCAGAGCAGCTGTGGCTGTCCCTGGATCCCTGGCAGTGCCCAAGGCCATTTGGGCTGGAGCAGGCTGGGACAGTGGAATGAAGGGAGTGGAATGAGATGGAATTTAAGGTCCCTTCCAATCCAGACCTTTCTGGGGTTCTGTGGGGTGTTTTTTAATAAAAAGCATATTAAAAAATCATATTCCCCCCCACCCCCTGTGAAAATGTTTTTCTTCCCCAAATCAGAAGAGGGTTTTGAGGTTTGTTTGGTTATTTTCCAGAGCCAGTTTTGCCTCAGGTTCCCAGAAAGGAGCCCCTGGAAGTGCCCCCTGCAGAGCCTCCCGTGCCAGAAACCCCCCAGAAGTTTTTCCTGCGGGTGAAGTGGCAACTGCAGCAGCAGCAGCACAAAGGTACTGGGGCTGCTCTGGAGAGCACAGACTCCCTCCAGTCAGAGAACCATGGCATTGCTGAGCTTGGGAAAGGCCTCTGGGGCCATCAAGTCTAGCTGTTCCCCCAGCACTCTCCCCTGTCCCCAAGTGCCACATCCCCAGGGTTTTAAATCCCTCCTGGCATGGGTCTCCCCCACCTCTGGGCAGCCTGTTCCCATGCTTAAATATCCCTAATTTCTTTGTTATTCCTTTTTTTTTTTTCTATAAATGGGCAGCTAGACCACCTTCAACCCAAACCCAGCAGAATATTTCTCCTTCCACAGCTGTGGAGAATCCTTCAGTCCAGCCTGCTTGTGCTGAGCAGGCAGGGAATGAGGCTGCAGAGGATGCGGGCTCTGATAAGGATGATGTGGATGTTTTCCTGGTGGAATCTATAGAAATGGATGCTGATGGAGAAATGTCTCAAAGTACAGAGACTACTCCTTTGCAAGTAAACTCCACCCCTCGGGAAAATGGGAATCAGGTAAAAGGAAGGAGGGGAAATGGAGAAGCAAAACGTACAGAGCTTCATGAAGACAGGAGAGAGTTGCAGCCCAGCAAGAAACCAGCTGCTCCAGCAGTGGAAAAGGCACCAGAGACTAATCCTGAAAACCCCTCCCAGCACCTCTGTAGCATTGTGCTCGCCACTCCAGTCCAAATTCCAAGGAAGCAGAAGCTGGCAGAAAACCCCAAGGCCCCTTTGGATCAACTTCCTACAGATCAACCTGCTGGCAAAGCACACAAAGAGGTGGGAGAAAATAATCCTTAAGGGAAAATGAGAAATTCCTCTGGGCCGATAGGTCAAAGTTATTATTTTTCTTGTCAAAAGCAAACACTGAGAAGAGAATAAACTGTTATTCCATTAGATTTTACCAGGAAAATTTCCCATGCAAAGGATTCCTTTTTTTCTGTATTCCAAGATGACAAATGTTGAGGTTTTGGGGTTTTTTGTGTCAAAGGAGCACTTTTGGTTTAGTGTGCACAAGCCATGGTGTGATCATGGGTCCTGCCAGCTCCTGGCTGCCTGCTCAGATCCAGGGAGGAGAGACCTTTCCCAGCTGGGCATGAATCCATCCAGGAGTGTGCCCTGCTGATGGGGAGGGGAAAGGCTTGGCTTTCCTGTGGAACATCCAGACTCCTGTTCAATTTAACTGGAGCAGAATCTTTTCCTAGGAGAGCAGTGTGCAGCCTGCAGCATTCCTCCCTTTCTGAATAAATCCTGGGAAAGCAGTGCTGCATCCCTGAGGTTCCCTGGCAACCTGGCACAAGCACACCTGCCCAAGGCTTAGGTTTCCTTTGTTCCCTGGGGAAATCTGGGGTTGCAAGGGACTTGTTCTGTTCTCTGTCACCATGGCCAAGAGTGTTTGATGTGTTTCCTGAATTAAACCAAGTTACCTTCAGGATTGAGCCAAGGATCAGATATCCTCTAATATTCCAGATCTTAGCTTAGAAGAAGCTGAAAGAGATGTTTTTGTTATTGGATCTGATCACTGAGGGGTGCTGGCTAATAAATACTTCTAAATTATTTCTTTTCTTTCTTTTTTTTTTTTTTTNTTTCTTTTTTTTTTTTTTTTTTTTTGTTCTGGAACAGAAAAATATCTGCCTGAACAGCTGGAGGATTAAAGTGCTGGATGGAAACACAGCAATCTGTGTGGAAGGGAAAAGAAAGTAAGAACCAGTTTATTATTTAAATGTAAAGTAAACCATGGACACCAAACACGAGGTAATGGTGCAGAGCTTAGACTGCTTTATCAAGGAAGAGACAATTCCTTTGTGTGGGCAAGAGGGGGAGAGCCAGCATCCAGGGAACTACTGCTGAATTCATTTCAGAGTCCCATGCTGAGATAATCAGAAAGCTTCAGAGAAATAAAATATCAAATAGCTCTGGACAGTTTGGGTTGGGAGGGACCTTAAAGCCCATCCAGCCCCACCCCTGCCAAGGGCAGGGACATCTCCCACTGTTCCAGGCTGCTCCAAGCCCCATCCAAGCTGGGCTGCTGTAATGGGCTGGCTTCAGTCCAGCTGCTGTTCCATGAGTGACACCTGCCCCAGTGTCAGGCAAGGCAGAACTGTGTCAGTTCCAGGCTAAGAAAGGGAAACAGCCCAGAGCACATCCTGCCAGCACCTGAATCCCTCAGAAAACTCATGAAGTGTCAGCATTCCAGACTGGGATCCCTTCTGGAAGTGATTCCTGTGGTTGCTGTTGTGTCTTTTGCCAGGGACATGAGGCAGCTGCTGTGGCACAGCAGCGCCATCACGGAGCGCGTCACTCACAACCAGGTGAAAACCTCCTCGGGAGCTGTCTACCTGCTGCAGGGCAAGATAGACTCAGCTGCCATGAGGAAGGAGGGTGAGCTGCTGATTCTGAATGCCTTACAAATTGCAAACTGCTTCAGCTTGGTTTGGAGCGTGTGGGATTTGTAAGGACATGGGATTTTCATGCAGATGGAAACACAGGATTTGTTCTCCTTGCTCTGTGTGCTCCTCTGGCACGTTTGCTGGGAATGAGCTGCTTGTCAGTGCTCACAGGCAGCTCTGAGGACACAAAGATGCCCTGTGGCATAGCTGGAATAAATAGTTGGAATCATGGAATATCCTGAGCTGGAAGGAACCCACAGGGATCATCATCTCAACTCCCGTCCCTGCCCAGACCCCCAATAACCCCACCCTGTCCATCCCTGGAGCTCTGTCCAAAGGCTCCTGGAGCTCTGGCAGCCTCGGGGCCATGCCCATTCCCTGGGGAGCCTGGGCAGTGCCAGCACCCTCTGGGGGAAGAACCTTTCCCTGATCTCCAGCCTGACCCCCCACCCCCTTCCAGCTCCAGCCATTCCCTCAGCATTACTTCCCCTAACACAGGTGTGCCCCAGGTATGTTGCACCATTTTTTACCCAACACACCTTTGCTGTTGGCTCTTCCATACCCATAGATGTGTCTGTGATTTCAGTGTTTCCTTCTCACTTGCAGCACTGGGGTCCCTGCTGATAAATACCTGATCTGGCTGCTCTCTGACTTGAAGATTTTACTACTTCCTTTGCTAAGAACTTATATTTATTTCTATTTTAATATTCTGAGAAGGAAAAGTAGCAGTATAAGGCTTGTGAGATGAGTGGCTCTAGTGCTGCAGAGGTTTCCTAGGCCTAAGAGTGACTCGAGCTGGTGCTGGATGGAATTGTCTGGGTCAATTGCTGTGATGTTTGAGTTTAACAGGCTCTGGGGGTGGTTCTGTGCCCTGAGAGAGTGCCAGCCCTGCTGAGCTGCTGCTAATGCCCCCTGTGCTCCCCTCAGGGTTCCCCTACCGCTTCATCAAGAGATTCACCTTCGGCTTCTCCAGGAGGTGGAAGGAGTATGTGGAGGAGTTTCTTGAGGAAAGGAGGAGGTAACTTCTTTGGAGATTCTTTATCACTGCAGTGTTCTAAGTGTTCATTGAGACTTGGCTTTTTAGGGATATTACACCAAAGGAGTGTGAAATGGTTTAGATGTGGGCATGAAACCACTTTTCTGTGCTAGGCCACCGGGGCTTCACATCTTTACTGTTTAGTAAAGAACAGCTTCCTCAGTGGTTATTATTTCTTGTCTCAAACTCCAAACCATCAGGAAAGAACAAATTCAACATAGTGGTGGGGAAGAAAATGAGGAGAATGACTCCGTGGAGGGAACTGATGTGTTGGAAACAGCAGGAGGCTCAGTGAGCAATGCAAAGAAACCTGTGCTGAGGAACTCTACCTATGACATATCACCAGGGAACGATGAGAACATCTGTGAGTATTTAACAATCCTTTCCTTTGGAAAAGACATCTGGGAGTGGCTGGAGTGGTATTGTGGAAAGGTTCATTATGCTGCTTGTGTTTCCAGGGAATGGCTGTAAAAGCCCCCTGGTTTGGCTCAGCCTTTGAGCGCAGCCCCTGCCTTGCCATGGGCACCGACAGCTCTGGGGTTTAACTTGGACTTTTTCTGGGTCTTTGTCCAATGGGCCTTTCTCAAACCCCATTGTGCTGTTTTTTGTTGCTAGAATCAGATTTCCTTGCTAGCACTATAAAAGCTTTTATGTTTTCCTTTCATCACTCCCATTTATTTTTCACTCTCATTTGTCTCAGTGAGCAGCTGTTCCATGTGACAACTTTTCTTTATCATTCTCCCTCCTCAAACGACTTTCAAAGTATTTGTAACCTTCTAAACAAAATAAAAGTAAAAAGTTCTCCACAGTAAATTTCGTAATTTGTGAAGCTTCTTACTTCAGTCCTGTTATTTCTATCACAATGCTTTGAAAATAACAACTTGGGATATGTGTTACATTTCCTTTGTAGTCCAGTTTAAACATAGCATTGTTCCTTTGCTTGTGAAATCTGTTTGACTGAATTTTCCATGCAGTATTTGGGACAAAACTTCTTTGTCTGGGCTTTTTTTCCCCTTGCAGTTGTAACACCAGATCACTGCTCCAGGAATGACTCGAGCAGGGTCTACACTCGCAGTGGGCGCCTCATCAAACCCCCCCTGAACTTCTGGTGTGGGCAGAGGGAGTTTGTGGATCAGAACCTGAATGTCACCATAGAAAATGGGGGGGTGGATTATCTGAGCCTGGTAAGATCCTCTTAAGTGTGACTTAAATAGAATTAATAAACTTGGCCTGGTGGAGAACAGAACAGGTGCAGCTCTTAGAGGCACCTGAAGAGGAAGGAAAACTTGGAAATGTGATCAAAATATTAGAAAATACACCAAAAATAGTCTTTTGTCCATATTATCAGATAATTGTGGTCTCTAAGTCTGACATAATGGCAAATTGTTTCTGGGGAAAAATTTGGGGGTTTTTTGAAAGATGATTGTATCAGACAGGAATTTGGTGAAGCCCCACCTCAAATCCTGGGATCAGTTCTGGGCCTTTCACTGCAAGAGAGACTCTGAGGATTTGGAGCATTTCCAGGGAAGGGAGCAGGAGCCAGCTGAGGGAGCTGGGAAGGGGCTCAGCCTGGAGAAAAGGAGATTAAATTAGTTTTAGAGTCAATTGTTTTATTTTGAAGATGCTTAGTAGTGAAAAACCCAAAAGAAAGACCAGTTTCATCTCCAAGAAGAATAAACCAAAGGAAGACACAAAGATAACAGAGGAAATGCCGAAAAGCCAAAGTAAAGGTAAAAATGAAATTTTTTTTCTTTTTTCAAACTATTGATGGAATCAATAGAATTGTGAGTGGGTGCTGGAGCGGTAGGGTCTGTTAATGCAAATAAATTATTCAAATATTTTAATGATCAGCTGCTTTTTCTCTGAAGAATCATCAGTAGCATTCATGTGGAGTTGTTTACAAACAAGAACTATGTTTCTAAATCACTTTGTTAATTACGTAATGGGAACACAGGGATTTCATTCTGGAAATTGAAATGAAGGGATTTGGACTTTCTGGAGTTCATCAGTCCAGTGACCTGGGGGCCTGGCTTTGCTTTTTAATGTGGATGGAAGAAATGAAACGTTAGCAAAAAAAATCTATTAACAGAGTTTTTAATAAAAATTTGGTTTTAGTAGAATTTGGGCAGTGATAGAAGCCTGAGAAGAATGTGCAATATAAAGCAGAAGTTTCTCTCTTAAAGCAGCTGCAATGTTTCCTGCAGAAAAGCTCTCTGGAGCAGAGCAGAGCTTTGGGGAGGTGCCTGCTCAGTACAGTTTCGGAGAGCCCTTGAGAGCAGCTCTGAGTTTGTAGTTTGGCAGGTAAAGCTCTGGAGGGGGTGCAGATCCTTGTGCTGTAAGCACAGCAGGACCCACCCTGCACCCCCTGATGGCTCTGGCTCCCTCTCTTCCAGAGAAAAGCAGCGAGAGAGGAGCCACTTCCAGGGGAGACCCCAGATCTGCCGGCAGCAGGACGAGCAGGCACTTCCAGTTGGATGAGGAGGAGAATGGTCCTGTAATCAGGCGCACAAAAACAAAATCCCAGCTCCCTGCCAGGGGGACTTCCTTAAGCACCAAGGTGCTGAACAGGCACAGCACCAGGGCCCCGGGGGCAGCAAAGAGAGCAGCAGAACCGAGCATGTACGAGCAGGGCTACAGGAACTCCCTCCGGTCAGCCAAGCAGCGCCTCCCGGGAAAAGAGAGGATTCTCCTCACCCAGGAACCCTCAGAGGATGAGGGGGAGCAGTCCAGTGAGGACACCCCACTGCTGATCAGGAGGAGAAAGAAATCTATATTAAAACCAGAGTCTCGAAACCAGAAACCTTGCTCTGGCTCCAAAGGTTCCTGGGAGGATGCAAACAAGTCCCGTGGCCACAGGACAGGAAAGCCCTCCAGGAATGTGCTGGTGAGGTTTAGTGGGCCTGAGTCCAGCGAGGAGTCTGAGCCCCCTCCTGAAGGGGAAACATCCTCTGAGTCCAGTGCTTCCCTTCTGCCTGCTCAGGCCAGGAGGGCACAGGGCAGAAGCAACCCTCCCAGGCGCAGGCTCAATTCCGACACCGAGCCCAAAACCGGGAAGGAGGAATTTCACAGCAAGGACAGGAATGCCAGAGTATCCCTGGTAAAAACACGCCATGGAGTCTCCAACAGTGCCAGGGCTTCAGCAGCAAAACCCAGAGAGGCAAAGGGGCAGAAATCTCTGGAACTTTTTCCAAGGGCAGCTGATGATTGGTCTGAGAAGGAATTACAGAAGCTTCACAGGTAAGGGCTCATTCTGTGTTCAGAGGAAAAGTTTCCCTCAGGCATCAGGAGAGATTGAATGGTCTGAACTGGAGGATTTCAGAGTCCTGATTTCGCAGGTTTCCTTTATGTTTTAATTCCCTATTAGAAATATTCCCTACTTAATTTCTTATTTCCCTATTTCTATTCCCTATTATTCCCTAATAATAGAATTATTATTCCCTAACAATTTTCTTCACAAATGAAACATCAGTATAATATGGTGAAGGCCAGAAGAGGGAGCATTTTCCCTCCCCAGATTGCAGTAACAGGTTAAACATGATGTGGTTTTGTGAGCAGGTTTGGTAAGAGCAGGTTAACTGCAAAG
The DNA here is from genome assembly GCA_013397155.1 of Irena cyanogastra. NCBI lineage: Eukaryota > Metazoa > Chordata > Aves > Passeriformes > Irenidae > Irena > Irena cyanogastra. The sequence continues at coordinate 143,515 of VWZV01012654.1, read as the reverse complement.
ATGTTTAATTAATCCATCATCCAATTACTTAGACCACTGGGCAATATTTAATAGATACTGAGTGTAAAATGGCCAAGTTTGGGTTTGGCTCTTTTAGATGAGCAGTAGCTCAGGTCCTAGGTAACCTGCACAAGTGAGCAGGAAACTTATCCTGTGACACATCTGTCAGTTGAAGGTGTTTAAATAAATTTGCCTGTTCTGAAGAGAAGACATCACAGGATCACAGAATGGTTTGGGTTGGAGGGACCTTAAATCCCAGCCAGTGCCACCCCTGCCATGGCAGGGACACCTCCCACTGTCCCAGGCTGCTCCAAGCCCCAGTATCCAGCCTGGTCTTGGGCACTGCCAGGGATCCAGGGGCAGCCCCAGCTGCTCTGGGCAACAAGAAGCCAGAGCCAAGAGAACCAGATTGCCTCAATCCATGGCCCAGTTGTTCCCAGGCAGGTTGCAGGGCTGTGCCCCACAGGGGCCCTGCCCGGTGACGCTGTGCCCGTGCTGTCCTGGCAGAGCCATCGCAGCGTTCCCGAAGCACAGGAGCGGCTTCTGGCAGGAGGTGGCCATGGCCGTGGGCTCCCGCTCGGCCGAGGAGTGCCAGGGGAAGTACCTGGAGGAGCAGCAGGGGAAAGGCTCCAAACAGCAGCCCAGGAAAGCCACGTCGGGAAAGTCCGAGAAGAAAGGTACCAGCATCTTGGTTCTGGGTGTTGTGTGGTTGGTAAATAACAGATTCAGACAGAGGGGCTGGAGCGTGTCCAGGGAGGGGAACAGAGCTGGGAAGGGGCTCGGCCTGGAGAAAAGGAGGCTCAGGGGGGCCCTTGTGGCTCTGCACAGCTCCTGCCAGGAGGGGACAGTCAAGGGAGTTGGGCTCTGCTCCCAGGGAACAGGGACAGGAGGAGAGGGAACGGCCTCAGGCTGGGCCAGGGCAGGCTCAGCTTGGACATCAGCAGGAATTTCCCCATAGAAAGGGTGCTCAGGGCTTGGAACTGCCCAGGGAGGTTTGGAGTGCCCATCCCTGGGGGGATTTAAAAGCCCTGTGCATGTGGCACTTGGGGACAGGGGGCAGTGCTGACGAAGGGTTGGACTGGATGGGCTGAGAGGCCTTTTCCAGCCTCACCAGTTCTGCTTCCCTGGGATAAATCCACAAGAGCACATCAGGGTGTGACAGTGAGCCAGGTCACCTTTTGGCTTGGAGGTTGGAGGATGTCATGAATGACTGAGGTGATGAGAAGAGAAAGGTTCTTTGTAGACTTTTTCACTGGTTGGCATGAGGAGAAGAGTTTCACTGGCCTTGACCCCTCAGGGGAAAGAGCTCTTGACATCCTGAGAGGCTCCTGGAGACCCAGCAGGTCATGAGCTCCTTGCAGAGCTCGGTTCAGATGGGATTTGGGTCCTTGGATGCCCAAGGGCAGTGTGGAGTCAGCACAGCCCGCTCCCATTCTCTGGTGTTTGCCATCCCCACGCTGCAGCTTCCTTTGGAGGCTGGATTGGATTAAGGTTTGCCATGGATACAAGTTGAACTGAGCATTCCCTGAGTCTGCCTTCAGTGCAGATGTCTCTGAGCAGCTGAGCCTTTGTTTGAGCCTTGCTGCCTCCTGACACAGGGACACATCTGTGGGTTTGCTCTCTGCAAGGCACATGTGAGCACAGTTCTGTCACAGTCACAATGAACCTGATGTGTGACCCTGCAGTGGCTCTGGGAGGCTCTGCAGTGACACTCCCCTGAAGATGGAGCGGGGAAACTGCTTTGGAAAGCAAAACTTACGTGAGAATTCAAAAGGCTCCTAAAGAAGCTGTAAGAGATTTCACCAGAGGGCAGACTGGGCTGTGGCACTGACTGCAGGCAGTGAATTTTAATCCCATAGCTGCTGTCTCAGACAATTTTAACCCCATAGCTGCTGTCTCAGACAATTCCTGTTTGGATCCTGCAGATAAGAAGGAGGCAGTGATCACTGCCAAGGTGGGTACCCTCAAACGGAAGCAGCAGATGAGGGAGTTCCTGGAGCAGCTGCCCAAGGACAACCACGACGACATCTTCACTGCAACGCCCTTCCAGAACAGGAGGGTCCAGGTAATCCTGGGACAGCAGCACCTGTGGGACTGCTCTCCTGCTGGGTGTGCCAGGGGGCTGCTCCAGTTCCACCAATAAAATCCTGGGGAGCTGTGGGAAGAGGCTTCTTTCCTTCACAAGCTGTAGCAGCCCTTGGCTGGTGGCAGTGGGAAGGTTGGACAGTGTGGGAGGAGCCTCTGCATGGTGACAGCGCCACCTGAGTAATTGTCCTTCTGAGCAATCCTGGGCAGCTTGGAGCTTGGGATTGTAAACAGAAATTACATTTTGAGGGTGTGGCAGCACCAAAACGCCTCAGCCAAGTCCGGGCAGGGTCTGGAGGGGCGCTTGGACCCAGGTGGAGGTGCAGGGTCATGTCCAGTTCTGTGCACGGGGCTGGGGCTGTGCCTCAGCAAGGACAGGGGGAGTCAGATCCAGGGCAGGGAGGAATGGAGGGACTGCTGAGAGGGGAGAGAGGCATTCCAGGCTCAGGTGACTGACAGCTCTGAGGTGGCTCTGCAGCTGCCAGCACTGCGAGGGAGCCAGGACGGGGAGACCGAGGATTTCGCCCTCTCAGAGTTCCCGCTCACCCCCTCCTCAGGCCTCTTTCCCCCCGTGAAAACCCCGCAGTGTGAGCACATCAGCCCGGGAATGCTGGTCCCCATCAACAGGTAGGAGCTCCTCCACCAGCCCTCTGTGAGCCTTGGCATTGCCCCAAGGTCCCTTTTTGTCTCTGAGAAAGGTGGTTCTCAGAGCTGGGACAGCAGCTCACCTCCAGCCACTCCTGCAGCCCTGGTTTTCCTGGGAAAGCTCTGCACTGTGGCCCCATGTGCTGCTGGAGCTGCTCAGCTCTGTGTGGGCAGCTCCTGCTCCCAGCCCTGGGAATGGCCCTGCTTGGGCCTCAGCAGAGCCTTCAGTCCTGCCCTGTTCAGCCAGAGCTTCAGGCTCTGCTCAAATAACTGGAACCATCTGGGAACCTGGAGCCAGTGAGGTTTTGTCTCGTGGACAGGGGCTGGGCCTGGGAAGGGGATGAGGCTTTGTGTGATCCCTGCACTGGGATTTGCAGCCCATGATCCAGCCCAACTCCTCCTTGTCGTGCTCCCAGAGCAGCTGCTGTGTTTAATTGTCCAACAGCAGTTCCTCCTGGCCCTGCTCATTCCCTGTGGGAGCTGGAGCTGTGTGGGCTCGGTGACTGCACGCAGAGGGTTCCAGGGCAGCATTCCAGCCCTGCTGAGCCCTGCTGCATTGTGTCCCAGGAACGACTACGACCGGCACGTGTTCCGCATGCAGAAGAACACGCAGGGCAGCAGAGGCACCTGGGACAAGGTCAAGAAGAAGTCGGTAATGCTGCTTTCCTTGCTTTCCACCTGAGCCAGGCACATCTTGGCCAGAGGAGACAGAATCCTGGGATCACAGCCCCCTGTGTGCTCTGGATGGAAAATGGGAACCCTCCCTGGGTTTGGTATCTGCTGCTCTGGAGAGAAGTTCCTTTGTGAGAAGGGAGCTCTTCATTGTCGAGATTAATTCCATTGCTCTTAGTCAGGATTTGGAATTGCTTTGGATTTCCATGATCTTTAGGTTCTTGTTAAATTCTTCTGAACAGTGGGAAAAGGAACAATAACCATAGAATATCCTGAGGTACCCATAAGGGCTCCACAAGGATCACCCAGTCCAACTCCCAATAGTGACCGTAAGTCACTTTGTATCCCAGTCCCTGAATTTAGGTATAGATTCCTCCATGCTCCCAGGCTCTGCAGCTCCGTGGCTTTTCCATAAAACCCTGTGATCCTGGGAGCAGCTTGTGGCTGTAGTTCAGGGAAAGCAGTTGTGGAAATTGTGGGAAGTGGGGGCCCTGAGCTGGTGCCAGCCCTGGCTGAGCCTCTTTCCTTCCCTCCTTCAGGCTGGAGCTGCGCTTGGGACGCCGGCTTCCAGCAGAACTAAGAGTGAGTATTCCTGGCTCCTCCTTCTCGTTTCCTGCTCCTGCCCTTCCTTCTCCATCACCATGAGCTGTGTCCCATCAGCCTTTTGCTCTCTGAACCTTCTCTGCCCCCTTTCCCACTGGGACAGCCCCTGCTGATCCCTGTTTTTATTGCAGGACTGACCCCGGCCCCGGTGGTGGGGAAGCTCTTTGCAGCTGAGACTCCAGACTCATCCAATGAGGAGCAGGAGGATTCCTACTTTTCCTTCTGATGGACTTTGTGGATGTGTTCAGNCGGTGGTGGGGAAGCTCTTTGCAGCTTCCTCTCCAGACTCATCCAAGATGTGTTCAGCACTTCCCTACTTTTCCTTCTGATGGACTTTGTGGATGTGTTCAGCACTTCCCTACTTTTCCTTCTGATGGACTTTGTGGATGTGTTCAGCACTTCCCTACTTTTCCTTCTGATGGACTTAGTGCTGAACACATGCACATCCCTACTTTTCCTTCTGATGGACTTTGCTGTTCAGAGCACGGGGGCTCGGCTGCCCCCCTGCGATGGAGTGCTGGAATGATGAGTTCAGTTTGGAAAAGCTGCCCTGCCGTGGCTTTATGTGTTTTAACTCCATTGCCACTCTGCCAGCAATGCTTGGCTTTTCCATGTGTACAAAGTGGCACTTCCTTGTCCAGGCTCTTCTTCTCTCTGTCCTGTTTCTCCTGGGAAAGAGGAATGTACACAGATAGCAATGACTACCAAGTTTTGATTCATTTTAAGCTAAAATATCTTCTGGGCTATGGGTGTATAATAAATTCAGGCACAGTCTGGAAGGAACTGAAATTGCTTTTTAATTTACTCTAGGGAAAGCTTGAATTTTTACACTTCCTTAATGTAATAAACAAGGACAAGCTTTTTTTACTCACAGATTACTCAGAGTTGTTGTGGGGCAGCAGAATCCAGGAGCTGTCCAGCTTGGAATGGTGCCTGCAAGGCTTCATCCCTCTTGGTTTGGAATCATGGAATGCTTTGTGGGGGGGAAGGGACCTTAAATCCCAGCCAGGGCCAGCCCTGCCACGGCAGGGACATCTCCCACTGTCCCAGGCTGCTCCAGCCTCAGTGTCCAACCTGGCCTTGGGCACTGCCAGGGATCCAGGGGCAGCCCCAGCTGCTCTGGCAATTCCAGCCCAGCCAGGAATTCCCAATTCCCAATCTCCCATCTATCCCTGCTCTCTGGCACTGGGAGCCATTCCCTGTGTCCTGTCCCTCCATGCCTTGTCCCCAGTCCCTCTCCAGCTCTCCTGGAGCCCCTTCAGGCCCTGCCAGGGGCTCTGAGCTCTCCTTGGAGCCTTCTCCTCTCCAGGGGAACACTCCCAGCTCTCCCAGCCTGGATCCAGCCCTGGAGCAGTTCCGTGGATTCCTCTGTATCAATCCAGGGCTGGGGCGGCTCTGCAGGTGGGGTCTCACCTGAGCGGGGCAGACTGTGGGGTCTGTGGGGTGCGAGTGGCTGACCCCGGCTGCCCAGGACAGCTCCTGTTCCAGGGATGGATTTCTCCCTGTCCCCGCCTCTTCCCGGGAAGCGCTGCAGCCCGAAGGGGCGGGAATACCGATCCCGATCCTCTTCCAGCTGGTGGCAGCACAGGCTGCGGGAAGGATCGGGCACCTGAGCCCCGGGCAGAGGCGCCACGGAACGGGGACCGCGATGCCCCGGGGCCCCTCAGAACCGCACCCCTGTCCCAGGAGTACGAACACCTGGCAATTCCCGTTTTAACCTGGAAACACGCGGCTCAGTGTTGCAGTGACGGCAGGAGCTGCTGGTGGGCTCCTCGCCCTCACTCCCCAAAGCTTTGCCGAAGTACTCGAGCCATTATTGCGATTTTTACAGGAATTCGGGATGATCACCCCCAGCCCTGCCCCAGAGCTGTGCTCTCCCCCGGCCCGGGGACCTTGGGGACACACGGGGCAGAGCCAGCCGGGGCGGTACAGCTCCCACAGCCTGAGGCCCTCACAGTGTTTATTTACATAATTTACATCCAATCCCGACTGGGTAAAGTGCAGTGCAGGGCCCGGCGTGCCGAGCTCAGCTCTTCCCCTTGGCGGGCAGGGGCTGAGGCAGCAGCTGCAGGTCGAAGTCCTGGTGCAGGAACCGATGGAGCTCCTCGGCCTGGGACCAGCTCAGCCGGGCCCCCGCCGCCAGCTCCGGGACCGAGCTGCAAGAGAGGGAACGGGAGGAGCCCTGGAGCCCGGGATGGGGCAGCACCGGGAGCCCGGGATACACTGCCCGGGATGGGGCAGCACCGGGAGCTGCTACGGTCACCTCTGCACAGGTGCCCGAGGGCTGGCAGCACACCTGAGCAGTGAAAACAGGGAATGCCAGAGGGAAAGACAGGCTGGGGCAGCAGGAGGGAGGGTGGAAGCAGAGCCCTGTCAGTGCCCTGGGCTGCTCAGTGGGAGAGACTGGAATGTGTGAAGAGCTGAGATGGGACAGGAAAGCTCCGGGGGGAAGGTGGGAAAGGCTCTTCCTGAGCAGCTATCCCGGCAGGAAAGGCGCAGGAAGGCTCTCCCTGGCTCCAGGGCAGGAGAAGGAGCAGAAGGCGGGCCCTGGAGACCCTGCCAGGCCCTGTGCTGGCCTTACCTGTTGGCCACGGCTGCGATGGAGCCGAAGGAGTGGCAGAGGTTGAGGGCAGCTGCGTAGCTGAGGCTGGGAATGCTCAGGAAGAAGTTGAGGATGTCCCGCCGGTGCCCCTCCGGCTCTGTTGGCACCTGGATGGCAGCGTCCTTCCTGTGCTCCAGCAGAGCCAGCTCCTTCAGCAAAGCTGCCGTTTCCTCCTGGCAGGAGCTGAAGAGGAGCCTTATTCCAGCCTGGACCAAGGCTGAGAGCACTCCATCGTAGTACTGAGTCCTCTGGAAACACCGAGATGTTTCTCCTAAGGAGTGGAAAGCAAGACCCTATTATTGTTAGTGAAATAATTTCATTGCAGAGTTTGGATTTTTGGATTAAAACAAATGTCTGTGCATGGATAAAATTGTACTCGTTCCTGACAAGAAATCCCACTATGGTTTGGGCTGGGAGGGACCTTAAATCCCATCCCATACCAGCACTGCCATGGCAGGGACACCTCCCACTGTCCCAGGCTGCTCCAGCCTCAGGGTCCAACCTGGCCTTGGGCACTGCCAGGGATCCAGGGGCAGCCCCAGCTGCTGTGGGAATTCCAGCCCAGCCAGGAATTCCCAATTCTCAATCTCCCATCCATCCCTGCCCTCTGGCAGTGGGAGCCATTCCCTGGGTCCCTCAGAGCAGGACAGAGCAGGTCATTCTGGCAGCACCCACCTGGCCTGACCCTGTCTGTCTCCACAATCACACAGATCCTCTCGAAGATGCCCTGCAGGCGCTGCAGCCTCTGGCTGAGTTTACTCCTGTTCCCAGGGCTCTGCAGCTCCGACTGCAGCACTCTGTCCACGGCCAGGCGGTTGCTGACGATGTAGTCGCTGGTGCCCAGGGAGCAGACCTGCACCCGCAGCCCGTGCACGGCCCGCAGGCACGAGAGCACCTCCGGCCCCGAGCAGATCTCCCGGCTGTCCGCCAGGATGCACAGGGAGGGGCTGTGCTCCCCGGGAACACGGCAGATCCCAGCCGGGGAGGGGCTGTGCTCTTCAGGAACACGGCAGATCCCAGCCAGGGAGGGGCTGTGCTCCCCGGGAACACGGGAGATCCCAGCCGGGGAGGGAACACGGGAGATCCCCGAGGAAGGGTTTGGGACAGCAGGACACGCCGAGCCTGAGCTGCTCCCGTGGGTCTTCTTCAAAGAGCTGTACACCTGTGAGTGGTGAAAATCACAGATCACGGGGGGTTTTATATCAAATCAATAAAAGGATGTTTTGCAGTATCAATAGTTTGATTGACACTTTAATCCCTGTACCATCTCCCCACGGAGCTGAGCTGATTATCCCAGAGTTTGGATGACAAAAGCAGCAGCTTTCACTAAGAAGTTCAACAAAACCTGGATCCCGTAAAGGACAGAGATCAGGCTGGGAATTGTGAGAGATCAGGAACCCAAGCTCAGGGAGGTGCTGAAAGCCCTGAACTCAGACAGTGAACCAGGATTTTTTAACTACAAACCCAGAGAATCAGTGGATACTGCTGTTCCACACAGATCCACAATCCTCCATGACTGTCAGACCCAAGGGAGAATCTAACCCCAGTTTTTGTTTGTTCACTCCTAAAATACTCCAGGTTACCCTGGGAGTACAAAGCTTCTAGCAGCAAGGAAAGGGAGATGGTCCCTGGAAGTGTCCAAGGCCAGGCTGGAGCAACCTGGTCTATGGAAGGTGTCCCTGCCCATGGCAGGGGTGCAATGGGATGGGCTCAAGGCCCCTTCCAACCCAAACCATTCCACAATTCCATGATTCCCTGGCTCCTGCTGCTGACAGCCCTCAGAACAGCCCTGGCACAGGAATTCTGTCCCCCAAGGAAGCTCCCTGCTTTCCCTGAGCACTGACCTTGCTGGCAGCCTGCAGATCCGTGCTCCTGCCTGGCTGCTCTGGGGGCACATCCAGCATCCCAGGCACGGAGGCTCCCAGGCCCAGCAGCCTTTCCGTGTCCTGGCCCCCAGCCCGAGGAGCTGTGGCTTCCGCAGCCCCGCTCCTGTGCTGTGCAGAGGGGGCTGAGGGCAGGGCCTTGGGGAGCTGCCCCTTGCCCTGCTCTGCTTCCAGGGGCTTCTCCCTGCTGGCTGCTGTCTCCTCCTCGCTGGAGTCACTCGGGACAATAATTCGGGAAGGTTTCCTCCTCTGCCCCGGGGCAGGAACACTCCCTGCCAGCCGGGCCTGGTTCAGCCTCCTCCTGCGGCGGGTCAGGTACTGCCTCCTGCTGCTGCTGCTGCTGCAGCCCTCGCTGGTGAGCAGCTCAAAATTCAGACACTCTTCCTCCTCACTGCAGCCACTCGCAGCCTCCTCCTCCTCATCCCCCACACAGAAACTGTCCTCAGCATAAGCCGTGTCCTGCTCGGGAATCTGGGGGAAAACAGACCCAGGGAGCTGTGGAAAACTGCAACAGTTTTGCTGCTCCTCACCAGAAAGGGCCTTGGCTTATCCAGCCCTCCCCACACACAAATGCTGGGGTTGAGGGGCTCAAATCCCACCCAGGGCCAGCCCTGCCATGGCAGGGACACCTCCCACTGTCCCAGGCTGCTCCAGCCCCAGTGTCCAACCTGGCCTTGGGCACTGCCAGGGATCCAGGGGCAGCCCCAGCTGCTCTGGCAATTCCAGCCCAGCCAGGAATTCCCAATTCCCAATCTCCCACCCATCCCTGCCCTCTGGCACTGGGAGCCATTCCCTGGGTCCTGTCCCTCCATGCCTTGTCCCCAGTCCCTCTCCAGCTCTCCTGGAACCCCTTTAGGCACTGGAAGATACTCTGGGATTTCCCCAGATCGTCCCTTCTCCAGGCTGAAGTTTTGTGCTGGAACTTGTAATTTACCCGAAACAGGCTGTAAGCGCTCTGCAAAGCAGGCCAAGAACCTCAGTGTGGTCCCACAAGGGGAGCTCCCCAAGGAGAGGAGCCCTTCCCACCTGGGAGAAGATGGCTGAGGGGTTGAATTCCCGATGGACCATCCTGTAGCGGCTGCCGAGGGCAGGGCTGCGCACGGAGCTCAGGTAAACCCCCCTCATCTCACTGTCTGAAACAGACAAAGGAACTCAGGGTTAGTACAGAGAGAGTTTTTAATTCATAGCTCTTACACTGTGTTTTCCATACTCATTTATCGTTTCCCAAAACCCTGCATCTCCAAAGCAAAAGTCTGCAATTCTCCAGCCAGCTCTGGAAATCCCAAAGCCCAGGCCCAAGGCTTTGAGATGGAGGGCAAAGGATAGGTGGGATATTGGGAATTCCTGGCTGGGACAGTGGGGAGGGGCTGGGCTGGAATTCCCAGAGCAGCTGGGGCTGCCCCTGGATCCCTGGCAGTGCCCAAGGCCAGGCTGGACATTGGGGCTGGAGCAGCCTGGGACAGTGGGAGGTGTCCCTGCCGTGGCAGGGCTGGCACTGGCTGGGATTTGAGGGCCCTTCAACCCAAACCATCCTGGGATTCCAAGTGTACCCAGCCTGTGTCATGAGAGCTGCCATTCCATCCCAGAATATCTTGAGCTGGAGGGACCCACAGGGATCATGGATCCAGCCCCTGTCCCTGCCCAGAGCCCAACAACCCCACCCTGTCCATCCCTGGAGCTCTGCCCAAAGGCTCCTGGAGCTCTGGCAGCCTCGGGGCCGTGTCCATTCCCTGGGGAGCCTGGGCAGTGCCAGCACCTCTGGGGAAGAGCCTTTCCCTGATTCCAGCCTGAGCCTCCCTGGCCCAGCCCCAGCTGCTCCCTCAGGATGCAGGAGGTTTTCCAGGCTGGCAGAGCCCTGGATGCCATGGCAGGAGCAGCTCCTGAGCCTGAGTGAGGAGGTCACTGCTCCCAGGTGCCACCCCTGGGATCCCCTGGCTCTGGGATGCTCTGGGAATTCCCCACTCACCATTGAGGGCCTGGGTGGGTTCCCCTTCATCATTTAGGAACTGGATCAGGGATGGGCTCAGCTCCTCCCCGGTGCCTTCGCTCTCGTCCGAGGAGATCCCCTCAGCATCCAGCTGGGACAGCTCGGCCTCCTCCTCCAGGAACTGCCTGCCTGCAGCCTGCACACACCAGGGCAATTAGCACCTGCCTCTAATTACCCACCACTGCCCCGAGAGCTCTGCCCTGAGAGCTGTGCCTGAGCCACCCTGCCCAGAGCACCGCAGGGATCCGCCTGGGGAAGGGAATGGCACAGGCAGAGTGCCCAGAACACAGTGCCCAGCACACACAGTGCCCAGCACACACAGTGCCCAGCACACACAGCAGATCACTTTGTAACTTATAACTCCAATTCTACTCATTTTGTGTGCTTTCAAAAATCCAGTTTGATTTCGGATTCCTCCAAACCCAAGTCCAGCAGGAATTTCAGACACAGACCCCACCCTGTGAGGTGTTTGCCCTTTTCTGCTCAGGATTTAGGACTCCTCAAACAATGAATCCCTCAGATGGTGCAGCTCAGTCCAGGGAAGATGAGGCACTTCCCTTGTGACTGCAGTGCAGGAGACTTGGTCCTAAATTCCACCAAAACCAGCCAACAAAACATTCCCAAGGTGATACACAGAACAAGACAAGTTAACTCAGGAAGATGTTTTGCCTGAGACACTTTATATTAAGTTAATTTTTCTCCTGTAATTTCAGCTATGAAGTACTAAAGTAAAATATCAAATTAGCCCCAAAATAGTTGTGTATCTCCATGACTCCATGAGAATGGTTTGTTTGCCTTCGAAACACCTGGAATAAAAAGCTGAGCTGTAAATCTGAGTTTAGTTCCTGGAAGTCTCAGGGCCAGGGGCTGCCTTGGTCCTTTGGGTTTGTCACCCTCTGTGCTCCCAACCTGCAGCTCTGGGCACTGGGAGCTGCCCCCAGCCCTGGCACAGCTCCTGGCTGGGGCATTCCCGTGTCTGGGACCCCCTGAGCACCTGGAATTCTGCTGTGTCCATCTCTGGGGTGTTCAGGGAAGCTGAGTGTGAAGGCAGAGTGCAATTCCCTAAGCAGACACACTGTTCTTCCTTCTGGTCTCACATTAAAAAAATAGAAAAGCTTAAATCCAACTGAAAATGGATTTTACTCCACCTCAGTCTTTGTGCTCCACAACATAAAACACTGATGCCATAAGGGAAGTCTTAATAATGAAGATTATTGTTAAAAATTAAAAAATGTCCAACACATTGCCCTGATTATGGCAACTTCTGCCCAGTGCAACCACAGCCATGAATACTTAAGAGCTTTGGAGCTTCAGTAAGTCTGGTGCTGCCTCCATCCCTGCTGAAGTGTTAAATACTGAGCTGAGATTTAACACTTGGGCTTGAGGGACCATTGCTGCCTTAAATGTCATGGGGTGAGGCCATTAGTGGGGATCTTTCACATGAGCAAGCAGCTCAATCCTGATGATGATGGCAATAATAATAATAACAGTGCATTTTTATTATGGTTATTGCTGTTATAATATTAACAATAATATTTTCTCATTATATTTTGTTAAAATATATAAATATGATATATTAATATAATATAACATACAATCCCAGAATACCTTGATCTGGAAGGGATTCACAGGGAATATAATATAATATAGTATACTATACTATACTATAATATATTTTATTATAATGTAGTTTGTTATAATATTTTACTATAATTTATTATTATTATTATTATTATTATTATTATTATTATTTTGTGGACAGGACCCTGAGCTCCCCTCTGGGTGTCCCTGGAGTTGCCCTCTAAGCTGTGCTCTGCTTTCAGAGCTGTCACCCAGCCCTGCAGTCCCCTCTGCCCCCCAGGCCCTGCACGAGAGGCTGCAGATTTTCCCCAGCATCCCCAAATTCCAGCTCCAGTGTTTGCCAGGAGCTGCTGTGGGAGAGCAGAGCCCCAGCCCCACATTCCAGCTGCAATTCCAGCTGCTCCAAACCACACAGTGCCACCCACCTTGGCTGTCACACTGCTCCTGGCACGTTTGGCTCCTCCTGGCTGGGGCCTGTCCCGGGCTCTGGAGCTGCTCCTGCCCCTCTGGAAGTCCCCACTCTCCTCACTGGAGGTGTCTGACTGCAACAGGACACACGGACTGAGCAGGGCCACAGCAAGGGAGAGTCCCAGCAAGTCACTGAACCCCACTGGGGTGGGTGGGAAGGGACCCCAAAGCTCCTGCAGTGTCCCCCTGCCATGGGCAGGGACACCTCCCACTAACAGGGCAGGAAAATGGGAACTGGATGAAAACTCAGCTCAAGAGTGCCATGAATTTGATTTTTTTTGGTTCAAAGCTCTGTGGCAGGCAGGTTGTTTCACCCTTCCTGCCAAACAACAACTCTGAAGTCGTCAAAGCCCCAATCCTGGCAGTGTCCCAGGCCAGGCTGCACACTGGGAGGTGTCCCTGCCATGGCAGGGCTGCCACTGGGTGGGCCTTGAGGTCCCTCCAACCCAAACCACTGTGGGATCCTGTGATGTGTGGAGAGCCTGGGGAGGAGCTGAAGGGAAGCAGGAATGCGTTTCCATTCTCTCTCCCCGTGTCACTGCTGACCAGGTTCAGAGGGCGCCGGCGCTTCCTGCTGACCCGACCTGGGGACTCCAGGTCGCTCTCATCCCTGCCCTGTGGGAGCAGAACGAGCATCAGTGCACACAGTGTTTGTGTTTTGCTGCTTAAATTCTCATTTTGCTTCTCTTGTCTATTTTTTTTTTTCTCTAAGACTCACATCAGGAGACTTCAAAACATTCTTTTTTCTCCTGCTTTTTCTCTGGAAAACGATCTCTTCCTCGCTGTCACTGCTGGGTCCTGCAGAAAACAGAATAAACAACATTCACCAGAATTGCACAGCTCCCAATACAATTTTGTTATAGCTGAGCAATCAAAACCTGCCTCTCTGAGAAAAGCACCTCCAAAGGAGATTATTTATTGATCTACAGGGCAAATATTGTTCTCTTCAGCCTTGTTAATCAAAAGAGATAATCTCCAGCTGGGATGGACAATAAATCCTGCTTCCCTGCAGAGCCCCAGGGGGGAAGTGATTACCCCAGGCAGCAGAGGCAGAAAAAGGGAATAGAGGCAGGAAACCAAGAGAAGAAGTCATTAAAGGTTGAGCAAGAGCCAGAGTTGTGGCAGCACTTTGTGACACAAATCACTGTGACAGCACCGAGTGGGGCCTGCAAACGTCACTGCCAGAGAGGCCCCGGAGCTGCTCCAGGGCTGGAGCCAGGCTGGGAGAGCTGGGAATGCTCCCTTGGAGAGGAGAAGGCTCCAGGCAGAGCTCAGAGCCCTTGCAGGGCCTGAAGGGGCTCCAGGAGAGCTGCAGAGGGACTGGGGACAAGGCATGGAGGGACAGGACACAGGGAATGTCCCCTCATTGACACAACTTCAGCATCACAGCCATTATTCCTCTTCCTTTCAACCTTCCCACCTCAGCCATAAAACCAAAGTGAGGATCCAAAAGACACTGGATCCTATTTCCTAACCATGAGGGTCTGACTCCTGTCCCACCAAATTCCCTACCTGCAGCAGGAGACCCACGGGATCCATGGAGTTTGGTGTCCTCCAGGCCTTCTGTCCTTCCTGAAGGGGAATCCATGGCTGACCTCCCAAAGTTCTGCCTCCGTGGCCTTTCTCTGACTTGATCTACAGGAGGCACCTCTGGAATTAGCTCCCTGCCATTCGAGAAGACTTTCATAGGAATTCTTTTGGCAGCTTTGATACTCACACCCTTCCTGCTTGTAGGGGTCAGAAGTGCTGAAGGCAGAGGTTCAGGGGGTTCCCTTCCCCTTCTGCTGCCTCCTGACGTGAGGACAGGCCCTGCAGCAGGAGCACCCTCGGTCCCTTCCCTGCCATTCCTGCCCCTGCTCTGGAATGATGACGGTGTGGACATGTCCCTTCTCCCAAGCCTTCTGCAGTCCCATCCTGGCGAGGTTTCCAGCCTGGAGCCATCGCTCAGGGATGTTTTTGTTGGATCCCCAGCGGATCCAGCCCCCGGGACACTCCCCATGGTCCCATTCAGTTTGGGGTTTCCAGCATTCCTGGTCTCCCCAGAGGTCTCATCCCCGCTGTCCTCGATGGAGAAGCCCAGGTCGAAGGTCACAGAGAACAGGTCCGGGGAGCAGTCGTAGAGATCATCCTTCTCCAGGGCCACTCCTGACGTTCCCATGGATCCCCTGCAGGGCTGGCTGGGGCTCACACAGGGCAATTCCCTGCCTGGCTCTCCCTCTGTCCCCGGGATGGTCCCAGCTGGACCTGCCCTGGCTGGAGGCTCAGTGCTGATGGGGCTGCCCTCGCCCATGTCCTCACCAGCCTCATCCTCAAACAAATGGAGACTCTGCTCCTCCCCAGGAACTTCTAGGGCAGCCTCTGCCACGTCCTTGGCAAGGAAAGGCTCCTTGGAAGGGCTGTTTGCCAGGGGCTGGTTCGTGCTGGGAGCCTTGTTTGGGATTTCAGGGAATTCCTCACTGTCAAACAGGCCATCAAAGCTGTCATTCCAGAGCTGCTCCTCTTCAACAGCAGCAGCCTTGGTAGGTGGCACACTTTTGGACAAACGGGGACTTCTTGGGACACAGATTTCCCTGGGAATTGTCCCTTTGGGATTTTCCAGGAGCAGCAGTGAAGAAGGATCAGTTTTTGGGGACGCAGGGGGGACGCTGCCCTGCAGTGCCTCTGAGTGACCATTGTGGAGAACTTCTGGGCAAGGAGATCTTGTTCCTTCGTCTCCCATCACACTCTCCAAACCCTCCAGGTCATCCTGAGATGGGGGGCACTGTGACAAAAGCCTCTGCACCTGGGAAAACGTTTGTGGCAGCCCCGGGGGCTCCTGGGGCGGCCCCGGGAGCGTGAAGGAATCCCCGCAGGACTCGGGGAGGTAAAACAGGTCCGAGGCCACCGGGGAGGTCTCGTACCCCGAGTCCCTGTGGATGCTCCCCAGGGCCCCACAGGCTGCACCTGCAGGGCTGCTCTCCTGCCCTGCTGGACTGGCAGGGGTTTCGGGGCTGTCACTGCTGTCACACAGGTCAATAAATGCATTTAAGTCAAATGTCACCTCCAGCCCCTCGTCCTTGTCACTGCCTGGGTGGGAGTGTCCAAGTGCAGGGCTTGTTCCTGAGGGAGAGGCAGGAGGATCCTGAGGCAGCACAGGCACTTCCTCACTGAGTCCAGGAGCTCTTCTGGGAGCCTTGGCTTTGGTTATCTTAAAGGTGGTAAAGAACTCGCTCCCATTATCATCTGCATCAGGTGGGAATGGTTTTGGTTTGGATTTTGCCAGGTCCTTCCTGGAGCAGCGACCTCTCTGACCCCAGCGGGGCTCGGCCAGGGAGAGAAGCCTTTTGTTCCCTGGAATATTCACATCTTCCATCCGCAGGTGAGGCTGGAGCTCCCGTTCATAGCTGCAGTCTCCCTGGGGACACAGGGCAGTGGTTACCAGAGACACACCCAGGGCTGCCCACAGCCAGATTCTCAACAGGGACAAAGGTTTTGTTCTCCTGCAGAACTTCCCACAGACTCTGAATTCATTTTTCACGCATGTCTATAAATCTGCTGTTCAAAAGGCAACCAGCTCTGTTAAACATTTCGGAAAAGCACAGCGGACCTGGACATGGAGGATCTGAACAGAACAATTATTTTTTGGCAGTTCAGGCAGATGAATCCTTGGATTCCTTATTCCCTGAAATTACATGAGGTACCTTTATAGAGGGTGAGAAAAATGACTTTATAATTAGAGATTGGCTTGTCTGAAGATATTTCTGAGAGCAGGATTCAAAGCCACCCTCCAGGAATTTGAAGACTGATCCCTAACAGGGTTGGGGATCCTCTCTGGTTGCAGCAGGCAAAGCAAACTGTGCACTAGTAACAGATTTTGCCATTAATCATCATTTCAACACCAATTTCACACAGATGCTGATGCTTAAAGCATCCATTTGTAAAGGTATCCAGAGAAACTCCAAGTCTGGATTTTTTAACTAAAGCTGCCTTAGGAGAGGGCTTAATAAAAACAGCGAGGAAAAGAATTGTCACAAGAGGGTTTTAGGATGATTTTGATCTGGCAGGTTGTAAATCATTCCTGTTCCTCAAGCCTGGCCAGAACACAGACTCAAGGCATGGAAATCTTTGTCTGAAACCCAAGAGGAACAGCAAACTGGTTCCAGTTCAGTGCCCAGGTGTCACCTGAGCAGAGGGAGCACTGCAGTGACAGTAAGGGGCTGATAAGGGCCTGCTTGGGTTTATCTCAGGAACAACTGCCCCTTGCACAACGGCTCCATTCAAGCACTTCAGCGTTACACAAACAGGACAGAAATTAAATGGATTAAGGATTAATTAGCTGGCAAACCACTGAACATGAGTGAAACAGGAGGAGGTGCTGCCCCTGCCCACCCCACACAGCTCCGAGAGTGCAGCGCTGGTCAGGCTTGGCCTAACCCTGCAACCCAGAATTAACCAAAGTACAACCCCAAACCTACAAACCCCAAATCAACCAAAGTACAACCCCAAACCTACAAACCGCAAATTAACCAAAGTACAACCCCAAACCTACAAACCCCAAATCAACCAAAGTACAACCCCAAACCTACAAACCCCAAATCAACCAAAGTACAGCCCCCAAACCTACAAACCCAAAATTAAAGTACAACCCCAAAACCTACAAACCCAAAATTAATCAAAGAACAACCTCCAAAACCTACAAACCTCAAACTCAACCCCAAAACTTACAAACCCAAACCAAATCAAAGTACAACCCCCAAACCCAACCAAGGTTCAAACCCCAAACCCCAGAAATTGAAAACCAATCAAATTATAATCCCAAAGGTCACAAACCCCAAACCCATCAAACTACAAACCTCAAACCTACAAACCACAAACTCAAACTACAACCTCCAAAACGTACAAACCCAAACTCAAACTACAGCCTCCAAACCCTGCAAACCCCAACTCCCAAACCCAATCAAAATACAACCCCCAAAAACTACCAACCCAAATCCGATCAAAATACAAACCCCAAAACCTACAAACCTCAAACTCAAACAATCCCAAAACCTACAAACACAATCAAACTACAACCTCCAAAACTTACAAACCCAAAACTCAAACTACGAGCCCCAAAACCTCCAAACTCCAAATTAATCAAAGTATAACCCCCAAAAACTACAAACCCAAAACAAGCTACAATCCCTGAACCCTCCAAACCCAAGCCAAATCAAACTACAACCCCCAAAACCTCCAAACTCAAACTACAATCCCCAAACCCAATTCAAACACAATCCCCTAAACCTACAAACCCAAACCTCAAAACGAAACCCCCAAAACCAATCAAAATACAACCCCCAAAACCTACAAACCCCAAACTCAAACTAAACCCCCTAAATCAATCAAAATACAACCCCCCAAAACCTACAAATCCAAACCCACTCAGATACAGCCCCTAAAACCTACAAACCCCAAACTAAT
Organism: Irena cyanogastra; assembly: GCA_013397155.1. Taxonomy (NCBI): domain Eukaryota; kingdom Metazoa; phylum Chordata; class Aves; order Passeriformes; family Irenidae; genus Irena; species Irena cyanogastra. Next base: position 125,550 of record VWZV01012654.1, on the reverse strand, counting down.
GAAGTTTCCCACAGCAGCTGGGGCTGCCCCTGGATCCCTGGCAGTGCCCAAGGCCAGGTTGGACACTGGGGCTGGAGCAGCCTGGGACAGTGGCAGTGTCCCTGCCATGGCAGGGCTGGCACTGGCTGGGATTTAAGGTCCTTTTGAACCCAAACCACTCTGGGATTGTGGGATCCCAGCAGGCAGCAGGATCAGTGGGAGGTTCCCAGGAAT
>VWZV01012654.1:31669-122733 GCA_013397155.1 Irena cyanogastra | reverse complement strand
AAAAAGCTTAAAAGAGATTGAGTAATTTTGCAGAAGGACAACTTGATTTGTTCCCATCTTGCACCAAAAATCCCCCTGGGAGCAAATCCCCCATCTGCCCCACAGGTGTTGCTGTAGCAATAAAGCCCCGGGGCATTAAAGGCTTTGCTGGATGTGCCTTTTCCAGGGCTCACATCTGGGGCTTCTTTGACTTTTTTATTTTCTTTTGACTGGGCCAACTTCTTCTCTAAACATATAAATACAATATAATTTTTTTTCCCAACTATTTTCACTTCACGTTTTTAAAAAAAGGCTTTAAATTGACTTTTTAAAAGATATTATACAAAATATAAATAATAATAATACAAAATATAAATTTCTTGAATCACTGAATGAGCACAAGGAAAGGAAAGCCACACATCAGTGAATTGCTTCTCTAACAGAAAACACCCAAAAAACCATAAAATGCCTCTTGTGCTGGCTTGTATTAAGTCATGACAAAGCTCTGAATGAAATTCTGCCCAAGAAATAATTGAGCAGAAATTGCCAGCTCATTTGGTCATTCACAGTAAAATAATGATTTGCCTGATTTTATGTTTCACCCCCCAGTAAGAAAATCATCACTAGAACTGTGGTTTGAGGTTCCCTCTCTCGGGAATTCAAGGAGACAGCTTTGACCTGTGTTGCTGTTAAAGCCCTCTGTTAATTAAGCACCACAAATGAACGTCACCAGATCAGCTGGGTGCAATTAGCCATGGAATATTTATAGCAGGAACTGGATGCACAGCACATCCGTGCAAACCCTTCCACCAGAGATCATGGACGGCTTGGAAAGGACCTCAAACCCCACCCAGTGCCAGCCCTGCCATGGCAGGGACACCTCCCACTGTCCCAGGCTGCTCCAGCCCCAGTGTCCAACCTGGCCTTGGGCACTGCCAGGGATCCAGGGGCAGCCCCAGCTGCTGTGGGAATTCCAGCCCAGCCAGGAATTCCCAATTCCCAATCTCCCATCCATCCCTGCCCTCTGGCACTGGGAGCCATTCCCTGGCTCCTGTCCCTCCATCCCTTGTCCCCAGTCCCTGCAAGGGGCTCTGAGGAGTCCCAGGACCCTCCTCTCCTCCAGAGGAACATTCTGAATTCCAGTGGGAACACTGTCAGTGCCTCCCAGGGAAGGCAAGGATGACTTTGGGGATGTCAGTGAAACTCACAGACAGGAGCTCAGTGTCAGAGCTGCCTGATCAGACCAGATCACATCAGGCCAAGGCTGCATTTTCCCTTCTTGTGGAACAGTTTTGGTGTCCCTGGACTGGCACCAGTTGGTTCAGTGTAGAACCTCTGAAGTTTAGAACCCTGGTGTCAGTGCTGGCTCCAGCCCTGCCATGCTCTGTTTCCCCCTGGGAGGCTCCAAAGGGTGAGTGTCACCTTGTGTCACCTCCTGGGGCACCCTGGGCACACCAGGGACACCCTGTCAGGATCCCTGCTGTAAATGAGGAAGCTCCACACCCGCACCTCTGCCTGCTCACACACATGGAGAGGCTGGAGGCCAGCCCAGCTGCAGTCAGCCCAGCTGGAGTCACCCCATGGGGCACAAAGGGGCTCAGCCTGGACAAAAGGAGGCTCAGGGGGCACCTGTTAACTCTTGAACCATTTCTCTCCTCCTTTCATCCCTCCTGTGCCCATCCCTGCCCTCTCCCTCTGCAGTGTGCCCCTGACCCCACTGGGGACAGGGACTGCCAGAGTGTGGGAAATGGATTTGTAAAAGATTCTCAAAGCCTGACAGAAGGCTCACATAGTGTACATCTGTCTACAGACCTTGAAATAAGAAATACTGACTTAAAAATACCATGGAGTAAGACAGACATTGTTGAAAAAAAAGTGGCCTTACAAATAAGACCAAATACTTCAGAGAAATAGAGTAGTAAGACCCACAAAAAGTCATTTTAGATAATTAAGGCATTTAAAATATAGTGTAGCTAAAGCTGATAGGCCAAGAAACACTTATAATGCGTTGTAATTAAGAAACAGTTGGCTTCTAATTGTGATAGCATGAATTATAACATCTGTATTGTCTCACCCTTCTCATGAGATTGAAAATGGAATAAAAGTTTTTAAAACACCTCTCAGTTGCCCTGTCTCTGGGTCAGGAAAAGGTAAAATCCAACACCAGAGGAGTCAGGAATATCTCTGGGGGGATGGAGAAGCTTTTCTGAGCTAGGCAGGTCTGAGCACAGCCTCCCTTTCACACCGAGGAGCACAACTACAATGTCTCCATTCTCCTCCTTGATTAGTCCTGGTATTATTCAGGAAACTCTGGCAGCTTAGCAACAGCTTCTGATGACCTAAAAAACTTCCACGTGCTGAAAGGCAACGTTTGGGGAGCTCAGCTGGAGGGGAAAATACTGTGGTGAACCACTGAAGCCTCCATCCACCCCTACACCCATTCCTTGTGCCTTCCAGAGGGATTTCTGTATCCATCCCTGTCAGAAAACAAAATTCCCATCTCCCACACAGTTCCCACCCGTGTTTGTTTGGCTTAGCTCCTCTTATCCCTTAATTCTTGGGAACAATTGGCTTTTTAGTTCAAAAAAACCAACTCAAAAAGCCTCAGACAAATCCCCTAGAACATGCCATGTGCTCCTGCATGACTTTTCTGTCAGCTTTGGATGCACACACGATACCAGACTCTTCCCAACTCCTGGAGTAGCTCTGCTGTCCCTCTTGGTGGCTTTGCTCCTTGGCTTTTGGAGCTCTTGTATTTCATGTCATTCTGTCACAAACTGATATTGGAATCCATTAAAAAAGACTGATTTAAGAGTGGGGTTTTTTTCCTATGTAGGGAAACACTTTTTAAAAACACTTTCTGTGGAAGAGATTAGGAATCACAGCGTAGCAGTGGGAGACATTTTGAAACGAGATTAAATACACATAATTCATTTCACAATTATTGGTTTTTTTTCTTAATTTCATTATTTTTAAACTATCCTAACTGTGCATTCAGGCCCTGGGCACGTTTATTACCTGCTGGTGCCTCATCAGCTCCATCATTTCCATGGCACTGATGAAGAGGTGACAACGATCCGAGTGATCCACCAGGGCCGTGGGGAGAGGCTGATTCTGCCAAACGCTCCACTCAGACAGGGAGAGCTCCTGAGCTGCCCCCTCCTCGGGCTCCTGCAGGGCAAACTGGGATGGGAAAGGAGATTTTCAGCAGGGAATTGTTTAGCTAAACGTCTCTGTCAGGGACAGTAAATGCAGAAACGCAGAGAGGGATTTAAACACTGTCACACAGGTTTAAGTCTGGTCTAAAATAAAAACATCAGGAGCAGCCTGGGCTAGGGAAAGGAGCCCAGGTGTCCTGCTCAGGGCAGGGGGTGGAATGAGATGGGTTTAAGATCCCTTTAAACCCAAACCATCCTGGGACTCTGTGAATACAACATCCTGCATGGAATTCCTAAAAACAGGAGCAGAACTTAATGGATATTGAGACATTCTAAAACATTTTTAATTTATCAACCCAACTTTTAATTTACAGACCTAGCCTTCTACTTAAAGACTCAATCTCAAAGACCCATTTCAAACATCCAGCTTCTAAATTCTTAACCTCAAAAACCCACGTGGAAATCTCAAAAAAGGCATTTTTATAACAGACTTCCTTCAAACCCAGAGTTAACTCTGGTATTTCCAGCATCTTCCAGGCCTCGTGTCAAAGGAAGCATTGCATGGAACTCACTGGTGTTTCTTCAGGGTTTTCTAAGGTTTCAAACCGAACTCGAGGCAGCACTGGTTCCTTTATCCCATCACTTTCCTTAATCCTGTAGAGTCTGTCCCATATTTCAAACTCCTCAGGTGACAAGGACCAGCTCTCGTGGCAGTTCATTTGCTTTTGGCCTGTGGGTGGAAAAGCAACAACAGGAAAGTGTTACCTGCTGTAGGAAAAGGGATGCACAGAATAAAAGAACTTGGTGTGGTACCAGGCACAAAAAAAAAAAAAAAAAAAAATCCTGTCTGAGCCACAACCAAAAGCAGATGCAGAGAATCTGATTCCAGGGACAAGCATCCAAAGAGTGTTACTGTTTCACATGGATAAATAGCATTAAACAGCTGGTTTGGGGGAGGGCATCACATAAAAACAGACACAGATATAAATCACTATCCCAAACATTGCCAAATCCCCTAAACAGCCCTGGCCGGGAAGTGATTCCAAAGAATCAGAGTTGAGAATGTGATTGTTTTCAGGCCAGATGTGTGAAGCTGGGAGAAAAACAATGAAGGTAATTTGCCAGGACTGGGGGTGAATCTGCAGCCCAGGCTCTTTTGGGAATTAATGCCACAGAAGAGGAATCAGCCTGGATCTCTCAATCCTCTCAAGTTCCATCTGCCAGGGGCTGTCTCTGCACAGAGCAAACCCTGAGCCCAGAGTCCTGCTCAGGCCCTGTTCAGGAAAACCTGGAGAAATGAACCAACACTGATGTTCTCAAGGCCATCACTACAACATCCCCAAAGATCAACACTGCTGGGGAGTACTTCTGACCCCAGTGTAGATGTCACACTCCTGAAGAGATAACACCCAGCCCAAGGACCTGGCAGAGAAAAAGAGACCTGAAGGAAAAGGAAGTGAAGAACAATTCTCAGAGAAGCATTTGGAATCACGGAATGTTGAGTGGGAAGGGACCCATAGGGATCACAGAATCATGGAATGTTGAGTGGGAAGGTGATGCCTCAGGTTTGAGCTTTTATATTTTCACACTCTGTGCTGCTTTAGTGTGTGAGTCTGAGCTTCACATCAGGGCATGGTGAGCTCTCTGCACAGAGCAGGGAGACAAAACAATTCCTGCTCCAGCTGGGGACCAAGGACAAATGATCCAAACCTCAGCCCAAGAGCACAAACAGCGTGGGCTGGAGAGAGAAAAACANCCACAGGGATCACAGAATCAGGAATATCCTGAGTGGGAAGGGACCCACAGGGATCACAGAATCAGGAATATCCTGAGTGGGAAGGGACCCACAGGGATCACAGAATCAGGAATATCCTGAGTGGGAAGGGACCCACAGGGATCACAGAATCAGGAATATCCTGAGTGGGAAGGGACCACAGGGATCACAGAATCAGGAATATCCTGAGTGGGAAGGGACCACAGGGATCACCCAGCCCAGCCCCTGTCCCAGACCCCCAACAATCCCCCCTGCCCATCCCTGGAGCTCTGTCCCAAGGCTCCTGGAGCTCTGGCAGCCCCGGGGCCGTGCCCATTCCCTGCTCCCGAAGATCTGTTGCCACCCAGCCCCATCAGGGCAGGCTGGGAACAACAATGACTTCAGTTCTGTGTTCCAGCTCCGCGGGACAGGGACAAGATGATCCTGTGATACCAGCCCAGGTGAGCCATGGTGCAACCCTGGCAGGCAAGGAGCCCTGGAGCAGCTGGCAGGACCTGGGAACTGAGGATTCCCAGAGCTCTGGGCTCCCTGCTGGGGAGCACAGGGAGGATGGTGGCTGCCCAGAACATTTCCCAAACACAGAGAAAGAGGGACCTGGGCAAACACGAGTGCTGCCATCGGAAAATGGGAGCACAGGAGAACATTCCCATCCCCAGGGAGGCTGATAAGGCTGTTTGGAGCCAGGCTTGAGGATCAGCACGTCCTGCAGTCCTGGCACAGCCTCTCCCCTCCATGGGAAGCAGCTGGTGCTGTCCCATGGGTAATCATCCTCCAGAACATTCCGAGTCAGGGATGCCAGGCCCTACCAGACACAAACACAGCACCCAAATCATCAATGTTACTTTCCTTGTTTTTCTCCAGAACTAATGTATTTTCATTGCTCTTGAAGTGGAAAGAGAGCAAGAATTAGCCACAGGCAAGTGGAAAGGCATGAAAACCTCACAGAGCAGGTGTTTCAACCCTAAAGCAGGTGTTGGTAATCTCAAAAAGTGAGTCCAAACCAACTATCATTAGGTTAAAACCAGCAATTATAGAAATAACGTGAAATTAGAATATATAGAAATAACGTTAAATCAAACAAAACCCACAGTTACTGACGACTCAAAATTGACCCATCTGAAATGAGAGAGTAGAATAATTGTGGAGAACCAGCAGAAGAATTAAGAAAATGAGGTTTCATCTGGTCAAAAGCAAAAAGAAAAAGGCATTACGGGTAGTTTGAAATGGGATTCAGCTCCCAAGAACAACAATATTAACATGCCCCTCAACTTCAGCAAACTCTTAAAAAAAGAACCCAAACAAACAAAACCCAAAAATCAGAGAGAAAAAATAATCTTAAAATACAAGAAGTTCTATAAGAGGCTTATGAAATAAAGGGATTTTTTGCTGCACTTTTTGAAGGAGAGCTATGAAAACAGAAGGACACACTTGGTTAATGATGGGGCAGCACAAGATACTGGATCCTTCTGGGGCTGACAGACAAAAGTTATGGAAGAGGTTTTGAAGTGAAAGAGGGGTATAAAATTAATAGAAATAGGATCAAATTAAGAAGAACAGGAAATGTGTATTTTTTCAGGTAATGAGTGACAGGACCAGAGGAAATGACCTCAAGCTGTGCCAGGGAAGGTTCAGGTTGGACATGGGGGGAATTTCCCCATGGAAAGGGTGCTCAGGGCTTGGAACTGCCCAGGGAGGTTTGGAGTGCCCATCCCTGGGGGGATTTAAAGCCCTGTGCATGTGGCACCTGGGGACACAGGACAGTGGTGGGGAATGGTTGGACTCAATGGACTCAGAGGGGTTTTCCAGCCTAAATGACGTCTTAATTGTATTTATTTTGACAAGAAAACAAGGAGAATGCCTGAAATTCCTGTGATAGCTCAGCCCATGACAGCTCAGTTTCTGCCATGGAGAAACCTGAGGATGAGCTGGACCTCAACAACAAAGTGAGAGCAGAGATAAGAACACACCCAGCTCACTCACTGCTGCCAGCTTTACCCATTCTTTATTGTGGAAATGGGCACTAAAACGAAGAGAAAATGTGAAAAAGTCAACTCCTTTCTTTGTCCTCTTCTGGAACTTTATCCTGAGGGTCACTAAAATGAGGAGCAGCCCCTGGTTCACCAGCAACAAAGGGGATTCCACACAAGGGTGGTGCTCAGTGACCTGCACAGGGCAGCCCTGGCTGCCAGGGGGGCACAGAGCCCTAGCCACCCTGGGGACTCAGCCCTGGCCACCCTGGGCACAAAGCCCTGGCCACCCTGGGGACTCAGCCCTGGCCTGGCCACCCTGGAGACTCTGGCCTGGCCACCCTGGGCACAAAGCCCTGCCCTGGCCACCCTGGGCACAAAGCCCTGGCCACCCTGGGCACAGAGTCCTGGCCTGGCCACCTCTGGAGACTCAGCCCTGGCCACGCTGGGGACCCAGAGCCCCCAGCCTCACACGTGGCTCACACAGAAGGCCCTGGGCAATTCCAGCCCTGCAGTGCTGCTCTCACAGCAGGAACATTCCCAGCATTATCGTTTTCTTTATGCCCTCCCTGCTCGTTTCTCTTTTCTAGGACAGACCAACAAATGCTCCAGAATGATTATTTTCACTCCATGTTGTGCTCTGATTGTTTTCCAGCAGCTGTGTCTGTTTAATCAGAAATAGGAACTTTCCCAAGGCTTCGAGTTTCTTCTTTCAAGAGGTTGCCGTTGGTCTTTACAGAAAGCACTAACAAAGAGACAGAGCAGGAAAATTCCCAAGTATTTATAAAAGTAGCTCTTCTTTCCTATCTTAGGATTGTGTTCAGTTTCCTCAGCATTCCTGTGCCATTAAACTGCATCAGCTGAAAAGTCTCCAAGAAAATTTTCCTAGTTTTCCTCCAAGAGGGTCTGCACAATTCATAAATATCCTACCCTGGATTTCTCCTTTTCCTCACATCAAAATCCTTCAGTTTTCCAGCATTTCTGGTTTATTGTCATTTACAAAGCCACAATGCCCAGAGCAGCTGTGGCTGCCCCATCCCTGGGAGTGCCCAAGGTCAGGCTGGACAGGGTTGGAGCAGCCTGGGACAGGGGAAGGTGTCCCTGTCATGGGAACTTAAAGTCCCAGTCTTTTGGGATTCCGGGATTCTGTGATGAACATTTGCCTCCTCCCTCTGCAGCTGGAGTTTCTGACTTGCAGTGAGTGACTCCGCGGAGAAAGATGAGCCAAGGCCTGACTCAGGCTCTGGATGTGCAAAGGCAGAGCTGTGAGGATGCCCAGGAAAAGCCCGGGCAGTGTCTGAGCTGACAGAGTGACCCTGCAGAGCCCCAGGCTCTGCAGGGAGAGGGAGGGCTGCGAGTGCTGGAAACCCCATAATCCTCTTACCAGTGACACAGGCAAAGAGAGCAGATTTGTGCTGCAGGGAGCTGGATCTCCTCCCTTTGGGAAGCACCCTTGAGGTGCTTGGCTCGTGCTTTTCAGCAGTGATGAACATTTTGTGCACTTTGGGATCGATGCCTTCCGGAACCATCCGCGGGCTGTGCTGGTAGAAACGAAGGGTTTTGTTCCCTGAAATGGCTTTGTGGATGCTCCTTTTGTTACACTGGCTTTGGTTGTACGTCTGAAAGAGAAGGTAAATAGATAAATCATCAGCTGGTTGATTGGTTTTCTCACAGCACTTGGACAGAACTCAGTGTCTGTGGGGTTTCTCATTATTTCCTGTTCCCTCAGCAAGGTGTTGTTTGGTTTGGGGTTTTTTAATGGACCAGAAGCAGGCACAGCACTGGAGAGTGAGAAAGGAGCACAGCCCTTGCCTGGGGGAAGTTACAAGCTGTCACTGATACAGGGATGATGTAAATTAGATTACATCAGAAACAGGGAAAGGAGCTCAAGCAAAAAAAAAAAGCCTAGGATGATTTGTTGATGTCATGAGTGCTCTGAGTCCTTTTAATTACACTCCATTTCATTGTGCAACAGAGAAACCACGGCAAAGCTGGGGAATGTGAGGAGAGAAACTGGGGCCTGCCTCTGAAGTGGCTCCCCCAAGGAGGTTTTGTGCTCTGCTCCTCCCTGTGAGACCCTGAGTGTCCCAGGGGGGCAGCTGCCACCTGACAGAGAGCATTTCAGGGAGCAAAAATAAATAATTGCCTTGAATAAAACTGGAAGAGGCCCACAGCCAGCTCTGATAAACCCCTCAGACATTCAAGAAATAACTTTTTAATCCTAAAAGAGTCAAAACTCAGTGTTGTTATGGCAGAAAAACGTGGGGTCACCAAATTAGCAGCATCACAGAGTTGTGACTTCACTGGCTTTTCCCTCCCCTGGGCTGAGCAGCTCCAGGGGACATCCCAAGCTCCATCCCAGCAGCCCCAGGGGACATCCCAAGCCCTATCCCAGCAACTCCAGGGGACATCCCAAACCCCATCCCAAGCTCCAGGGGACATCCCAAACCCCATCCCAAGCTCCAGGGGACATCCCAAGCTCCATCCCAGCAGCCCCAGGGACATCCCAAGCTCCAGGGACATCCCAAGCCCCATCCCAGCAGTTCCCACATGGAGGGGCTGACCTGGGAGCACGTGGGAGCCACGGAATAAACACCAAGCTCCCAGACCTGCACTGACCCCTTTCTTCCAATAAAACATCTCCAAAAGTTTTGTGATAGACCTGAAGTGGTTTGATTAAAAACAACCCCAAAACTAAAGCAAGCAAAACAAAAAAAAACCAAAAAAAACCCCACAAAACTAAAACAAAGGAAAAGAAAAAACACACAAAAACCCCCAAACAAATTCCCATAAATTAATACATGGATATTAATTATTTAGCTGCAAATTAAGTGATGGGGAAGAACCTCCACATTGAGTCTCTCTCCATTTCTGCTAAACTTAAAAACCCCTACAACAACCCCAAAAGACACCCTCAAGAAAAACCAAACCAACCCACCAAGACAATATCGGTTTGCAATTAAACTTATTTCCTGACCTCAAAAAAAAATTCTATACAATGACTGTTCTACCGGGGGGGAGGTTCTGCTTCAAAGATATCTGAGAAAATCAGGACAACACAGTAATCCAACTACTTAAGTGAAGCTCCAAGGAATTTAAGGGACTATTTTATATCCCATTACAGAGCAGAGCTTTCAATAGTAACCAGCCTCCATAAGCAGCATGAGAAAATATCTATTTACAAGCTCTACTCAGGTTCATAATTTTTAACTCTCATCCCTTCAAAAGGGAAACTTTTTTCCCCTCAGGGAGGATTCTTTGCAGCCTCATTCAGAATTAAATGCCTGCCATCCACAAATCCCACCCAGAGCTACAGCACTGACTGCAATAAATCAAATAATAGTCTGAAATTTTGGGTTTGCAACTGATTTACGCAGATCTTGGATTTCTTGGTTTGCACCCCTTTCACCAGTGATGGCAGCAGGGAGTGCCCATCCTGTCCTGCCCCAATCCTGCCCTGTCCCAGCCCAAGGAGGAGCCCGGGCCCTGCAGGGCTGTGGGATGCAGCTGGCACAGCTGTGGTGGGATCCCCCAGCTCATTCCCAGCGGGACATGGATGTCCCCAGGGACAGTCTGTACTCAGAGATGATTAATGATGCTCTGCTGGAGTGCTGGGCTGCAGGAACCCAGCCAAAGTGGATTTGCACCTAAGCTGATCTCTTCATCCTCACACGCAAGAGCGCGGCCACTAAAGCCAGCTCCGAGTGCCAGTGGCGTCACCAGCCCAGTAAGCACCAGCCTGGACACCCAGTGTCATCACCAGCACTCCAGTGTCCCCTCCCAGCTCCAGCCCCCACCCCACAACTTCCTCTGCACCCTTGGAAAAGCCCTGGAATCTCTGAGTTTCAGTTTAACAGCCGGTGACATGGCAGGCTGGGAGAGCTGGGAATGTTCCCCTGGAGAGGAGAAGGCTCCAGGCAGAGCTCAGAGCCCTTGCAGGGCCTGAAGGGGCTCCAGGAGAGCTGGAGAGGGACTGGGGACAAGGCATGGAGGGACAGGACCCAGGGAATGGCTCCCAGTGCCAGAGGGCAGGGATGGGTGGGAGATTGGGAATTGCTGGCTGGGCTGGAATTCCCAGAGCAGCTGGGGCTGCCCCTGGATCCCTGGCAGTGCCCAAGGCCTGGTGGGACACTGGGGCTGGAGCAGCCTGGGACAGTGGGAGGTGTCCCTGCCATGGCAGGAGGCAGAACTGGAGGATCTTTCAGGTCCCATCCCACCCAAACCACTCCAGGGCTCTGTGCTGGAGTTTTCTGTAACAGTGAATGAGCAGAGACTCACTGGGGGCTGCAGCTTTATCCCAAGGGACAGCTCTATCCTTGCTCCTTGGGACAGGGACAAGACCCCAGGAATGGCTGGAGCTGAGCCAGGGCAGCTCAGGCTGGAATCAGGGAAAGGCTCTTCCCCAGAGGTGCTGGCACTGCCCAGGCTCCCCAGGGAATGGGCACGGCCCCGAGGCTGCCAGAGCTCCAGGAGCTTTTGGACAGAGCTCCAGGGATGGACAGGGTGGGGTTGTTGGGGGTCTGGGCAGAGATGCTCCCTGAGCATGGAATCCTCTGAATCCTTCCTCCTCAGGGAAATCCCCAGGGCACTGCCTTGGAAAGACCTGCCATAGAGCTTTCCCTACCTTGGCAGACAGAAAGGACTGCCCCATGGAGCCTTGCACAACACCATGATCCATCCCATTTCCTTCCCCCATATATCCCAAATTCACGTGGTTTTTCCTTTCCCTGTTCCCTCATTGGCTGTGGTATCCCTGGTGGCCAACCCCATTTTCAATGCCCTTTGTGCCACCCCAGTGCCCTGCCATACTTAATCTTGTGCACACCACACAGCCACGTCTTTTGTTCCTGATTTCTGGAATAAACCTGGCTGGAATCTATCAAACAAAAGGCCCTCCTGCCTCTCTTGGCTGAGCCAGCCGTGCTGAGTGTGGTGTGTGCACTTGACTGCTTTGCCTGAACGCTCACCCAAGCAGCTTTTCCATAGGAGATGCTGTCCTGGATTGAAAGGTAAGTGTGTATTCTATTTGCCATCTGTTAACTGGGCAGCTTTTCTTATCAATCCTCCGGGAAATATCTTCTGTTCATGGGCCATTGAGTGTCCCTGCACGGCTGATAAAATTCCATCATCCCATCGGGAGAGGCTCTGCCCGGGGGAGGAGCCAAGCATTCCTACCAGGATAGAATCTGAAATTTTGGGACACCAGGGCAGCCTTCTCCACTGGATTCTCAGAGGAGCAGCCCTTTCCCACTGGATTCTCCAGAGAAAAACTCCACCCTTCTACAGGATCACTGCTTCAACAGAATCACACCTGTCACTGCAGAGGCTGCAGCCACCACTTCAGTTGGACTGCTATCAACAGGGTGTCAGGTCATATTCTGTCTCTGGCAGTGTTGTTTTGTACTACTGCATTGTTTATTTTTTCTTCTTACTTAATAAAGAACTGTTATTCCTGCTCCCATATCTTTGCCTGAGAGCCCCTTAATTTCAAAATTATACCAGTTCAGAGGGAGGGGGTTCACATTTTCCATTTCAGGGGAGGCTCCTGCCCTCCTTAGCAGATCCTGCGTGTTCAAACCAGGACTGATACTTATTGGGAAACGAGCAGCAGCACCCACCATCCAAACCCCACGCTGCTACACCTGAGAAGGTGAGGCGATGCCCAGGGTGACGCCCTGGCCGTGCCCGTGCCCCCTGACTCACCCTCTCCTCGCGGCCCTGCACCAGGATGACCACGATGCGGCCGTGGCGCCGGCGGCCGGTGCGGCCCATGCGCTGCACCAGGCGCACAGGGCTGCGCTGCGCGTCGAAGCACACGATCAGATCCACCTCGCCGATGTCCAGCCCCTCCTCGCCCACGCAGGTGGACACCAGGGTGTTGTAGCCGCCCTCCCGGAAACGCCTCACCACCTGCGGGGACAGCAGGAATGGCAGTGAGCAGCTCAGCCAGGAAAACCCGTTTGTGTTCTTGTGTTTAGAGTTGTAGGATACAGTCTGGGGGTTCTGTCCCCATCTGTCAGAGCTGGGGCAGGTATCTGCTGCTCACTGGGCAGTTTTTTCTTTATCTCTCCCACAGCCAATCCTCCCTCCAGGAGATCTCTGCTGTCCATGGCCACTGAGTGTCCCTGCATGGCTGAGAAAATTCCATCATCCATGGGGAGAGGCTCTGCCCAGGGGAGGAGCCAAGCATTCCCACCTGGATAGAATCTGCCCTGGAACAGCCCAGCAGCCTTTTCCCACTGCATTCCCAGAGTTTCAGCTTTCTTCTGCCCTGCATTCCCAGAGGGAGCCCAGGCCCAGCTCCAGCAGCCCTGGAGCTCCAGAGGAAAACTCCAGCCTTGTCCAGGATCCCTGCTCCAGCAGAGCCAGCCCTGGCACTGCAGGAGGGCTGAGCCACCATGGAATGGCACTGCCACCAACACCCTGACACACAGGGGGCAGGGCAGATTCTCACTCTGGCAGTGCTGTTTTCTATAACTGCATTTTTAATTTTATTTTTATTCTTTTTTTTTTCCTATAAAGAACTGTTATTCCTACTCCCATATCTTTGCTGAGAGCCCCTTAATTTCAAAATCATAACAATTCATATGGAGGAGGTTTACATTTTCCATTTCAGGGGAGGCTCCTGCCTTCCTTAGTAGACACCTGTCTGTTCAAACCAAGACAATTCTAAAACAACATATTTTGTCTTTTTAAATTTCCCTGCTGCTCCCTTTTGATCAAACACCACACCCCAGTGTGATCAACATCAGCATTTCAACTCTTTCACTCTAAAATAAAGGGAAGAAAGCACACCTAATTCTGTCTTCAATCACAGTATTCTTGTAAACCTGATCCTCCCAACTCAGCAATTAAATATTTTAGGGGTTGTCTTTTTTTTTAGTTTTGCTAGATCAGAATTTAATGTTAGATCTTATCTTTCCTACCTAGAAGAAAAATAAAATTCCCGCAGCACGTATTTGCATATTTCCCCAGATTTTTGACATCTACATTTAGCAGTTGTTAATATAAGGTAAGTATATAAATTATTGATCTATTTTGTTCAGTGAGTACATTTTTGGATACTCTGGAAACCACTGGACTCCACAGGGATTTACCAACAGCACTTAAAGCTCAGCCACTGCCACACAGTCCGTACTCCTGGAGTTATTTACACAACCAAGGCTCCTTACCACTAATTCCTAGCTCAGCCTCCTCTGCCCTCACCTCCAGCTGCTCCTTCTGGGTGAAGCCCCTGGAGCCCTTGCCCGAGGAGTGTCCCACGAAGGTCATGGCCCGCACGGCCGGGCGGAGCCGCGCCAGCATCTCGGCGATCTCCTGCACGCTGTCCCGGAACGAGGAGAAAATCATCACCCTCGTGTCCCCAGGGGAGCCTTCACTCCTGCCTTCAGCTGCTGGATTTGAAAGTGGCAGGTTTTAGTAGAATTATTGGTAAAAAAGGATGGGGCGCCCCCCAAAAGTTGCACATTCACAGCTCTGGTCTCACTTAATGGGATGAGAAAATGGGCAGAAAATGCTCCAAGATGCACCTCCTTGAAAAATTCCTCTTTGGATCAAAGCATGCTCTCATTTTGGAGAATGAGAATGTCTTTATCTGAGGCACCCTTGCTAAAGTCACTTGACAAGCTGAGGTTGGACGAGAAGTGTTTTGGAATGAAGTTCACAATGCCATCGTCCCCATTTCTCTGGTTTAGGACCCTCAGGACAGCAGAACCTTAATCCCAGAACCCCAGACTGGTTTGGGTTGGAAGGGACCTTAAATCCCAGCCAGTGCCAGCCCTGCCATGGCAAGGACACCTCCCACTGTCCCAGGCTGCTCCAGCCCCAATGTCCAACCTGGCCTTGGGCACTGCCAGGGATCCAGGGGCAGCCCCAGCTGCTCTGGGCAATGAATGGAACAGAAAGGGCCAGTGCTGTTCCAGGTATGGCTGATGACTTTGGGCATGAATTCCCTCCCCTTCCATCTCAAACGCAGGGTTTCTAAAGGGGAGGCAAAAGGAGGGAGGCTGGGAGGACAGGAAGAACTCTGAATGGGAAGGGGAAAAACGGAGTGAATGGCATTCAATGCATTGGGACATATTCTAAAGCTACAAACACAGAACTGGGAAACAAAGCTGCCTACTAGAAAACACCAGTCATTTCAAAGAGAGAAAAAAAAAAAACCCACAAAAAAAGAGGGAAACACAGGTGAAAAATTATCAGAACTTCACGGAGCACAAAGATCCAAACAGGCAAGACAAAAAGTGAACAAGATGCAAAACAAATGTTATTATTACTCATGGAATCATTCCAAAGGCTGGAATCAAGAAGCTGAAACATCCCAAAACCAAAGAGATCTGAATGATGTCTTCATCAAGATGAAAAAGAATGAGAGACAGGAGAATGTATCTGAAGGGTTTGACCTTCAAATTGATGCCTCAGAGTTGTTAATTCTTATCCTCAGGCTGGATATCAGAACTTTTATCCTTAAAGTCCTTAAATGTGTTCATGGAACTCTGCAGCAGGGACTGAGGGGAGGCTGCCAGGACAAACTGGGACAGGACTAGCAGGAAATGTGGTAGCCCCAGGAACGAATTCCCTATCCCTGTTGTACTCAGCTGTTAGAGCAGTTTATATCAAATTAATAATGAGAATTTATAGGAAGTTTTATCTTATAGAAATCTTGTGGTGAAGTTCTTCTAGAGGGGAAGGTGCACAAACAATCAAAGCAATAAAGCAGCACAAAGGAGGAAATCAGCCAGGAGGATATTCCTTGTTTCCATTCCCAGGTTTTCCTCTGAGCTGTTGGTACTCACCAGAACATCCCTGTTTCCAGGATTTGAAGTGTTCTATTACAATCTCCTCCAATTTCTTTAATTTTGGATGGCTGTAGACAAATTCCTTTTTCTTTTCCAATGCTGGAAAGGAAATAAAGTAATGAAAGATGTAAATAAACCTGCAACAAGCAGGAAGGTTCAGTGAACTTCATTCCCTCCCACTGTGATTATCTGAGTCAGACCCAAATTCTGATACTGATATTTAGATATTGGTTCTAAACAAAACAAACTGCTGACAGAAGAATATTTGTTAAACCCAGATTTCGAGAAAGTGCTGTTACTTTTGTTAAGAGTCACACTGGAAAAGACTTACAGTGAAGCAGTTGCATTTTAACCTTCATTTCAGAGCAAATTTAAAAAATTCAAATACAGAAAACTTCCTTGAAAGTAGCTAAAACCACCAAGGGAAGAGTGAGAGGGAGGGATAGAACATTGGGAATTCAAGCTGGAATAAAGAGCAGCAGCCAGGGCAGCACAAGTTTTAAACAGGAACATTCTGTGCCTGAGAGGGGAATGCTGACCTGTTGTGCTCGTGCACACACTTGCACTCTCAGGAGGCACAGCAGTGTCTGAGAACATGTCCTGCAGCTGCTGGTAGAGCTCCATGAAGTCCTGGTTGCGCCCCAGCTCGCTCTTGGTGCGGGACAACCCTGTGGAGAGAGCTGGAACACCTCAGGACTCCATCTGCTTTCCCAAACAGACTCTGCCTTGAACAGAACCCACTGTGCCCAGTCCTGGCCCCTCACTTTGGGAAGGACCTTGAGACACTGAATGTGCCAGAGGGGGCTGGAGAGGGGCTAGGAGCACAAACCCTGGGAGGAACCCCTGAGGGAGCTGGGGGTGCTCAGCCTGGAGAAAAGGAGACTCAGGGCTGAGCTCAGCACTCTGCACAGCTCCTGAAAGGCGCCTGTGCCCAGCTGGGCTTGGGCTCTTTCTCCAGGCAGCTCTGACAGAAGCAGAGCACACAGCCTCGAGCTGCAG
Source organism: Irena cyanogastra (assembly GCA_013397155.1). Lineage (NCBI taxonomy): Eukaryota > Metazoa > Chordata > Aves > Passeriformes > Irenidae > Irena > Irena cyanogastra. Next base: position 106,058 of record VWZV01012654.1, on the reverse strand, counting down.
CAAGGGAAATACAGGTTGGATATTAGGGAAAAGTTCTCTACAGAAAGGGTGATAAAGTTCTGGAATGGCTGTCTGGGGAGGTGCTGCAGTCACCATCCCTGGGTGTGTTTAACAAAGCCTGGATGTGGCACTGGGTGCCAGGGTTGAGTTGAAGTGTTGGGGCTGGGTTGGACTCAGTGATCCTGAAGGTCTCTTCCAACCTGGTCATTCTGTGATTCTGCGAATAAGGGGAACAAAACACCAAATCCATCTGCAGCCCCTCATTCCTTAAGGTGCTTTGTGCCAAACCAGCCACTCAGCGAGGTAAATGAGAGGAGGAGAGTGGAGCTGAAAGGAAGGATGCTCCTGGGACATTTCACCTTTGGAACCATCCATGATTCCCCACAGGTAGATGAATAAGGAGCGGGTTCCCATCTGCAGCAGCAGCTCGTAGCCGTGGTACAGACTGATACAAAGGGCAAAGTCTCCTTCAATGACGCCTTGATGGATTCCCTGGGGGAGGAAAGCAGACTCTGACAGAGTTAGGAAGTGGCTGAGGAGCAGGAATCCCACTGCAATTCCTGCCCAAAACCAGAGTGACACCTGTGGAACAGAGCAAACCCCAAAATGATGCCCAGGGAGCAGTCTGTCCATCAGAGCCCTCAGGGGACAGACTGCACAATGCTCAGTGAAGGCAATCCTCTTCCACCTCCAAAATACTCTCCAAAATACCTCTATTATCTCCCAAAATTTGCTCATCAACCCTCAGACTCTGACAGCTGAACCATCAGCATTTGGGAAAACCAGGGGTTTCTGGCACATCCACCCAGGCTACAGAATTAAGTCAGGAAAGTTGCCTTGCTCAGAGGGAAGGAGATTTCCCATTGCTGTTTTTGGGGCATACAGTCTTTTTTTAGGCAATTTTCTTTAAGTTTACAAATTGAGTTTACAAATTTGACCATTCCATGAGGATTTACCAAAAAACAGGAGCAGGAATATACCTTTGAGGGGAAAATGAAAACTTGGCTGTCAGTGATTACAATGTAAGTTCTCCAAGCATTTCACTTTAATGGAGTGCTTGATCTTTTCCTTAACTCTTCTATACTGGCATTCAGAAATGTGTAACAATTAGCAACATTTTATAGATTTCATAAATTATCTTAAAGGTCCCTTCCATCCCAAACTGTGCTGTGATTCTATTTTATTCCATGGCTAAAAACAGAAATCTCCTTAAAATATCTCTGGAAATACTGTAACTATGGATTATTCCCATTTATTCACTACTTTAATAGCATGAAATAAAGAAAGAACTTACTGCGTGTTGTGCAGAGGGGTTCTTCCTGTACTGATCCCTTGCCAGGATGATCTGGTACTTGGTCAGGCTGGGAATATCCCTCCTGGACAAAACTCCCACCTTAATCAGGCGCCCAGCAAACGCTTCCAGCACCTGCAGCCAAAATCCAGTACAGGTGGGGGGGGGTGAGCCCTTTAAATGATTTTATTGTTATAGATCCCACACAACAGACCATGAGCAGCTCACTGGTTTTATTTGAGACACAGCATTTTTCAAAGTGAGCTGTGCTGAATTCAGAGTGCTTTGCTGCTGTACCAGGTGCTCTGCCTCAGTGGAAGGTTTTCCATAGTCAGGTTGGTTTTAGGTTAATTCCCCAAATTCCTGCCAGAGCACTTGGACAAGGCTCTCAGGCACAGGGTGGGATTGTTGGGTGTCCTGTGCAGGGTCAGGAGTTGGACTCCATGATCCTTGGGAGTCCCTTCCCACACCCTCCTGCCCCAGGATAACCCTGGATCCATCCAGGAACTGAGGAGGGGAAAATCCCCCTGGGATCTGGAATGGAACAAGGGCAGGGCCAGGAGAGAGGGAGAGGAACGGGAGGGACACCCAGGTACAGGACAGGGGCTGCAGCTCCCCTCTCTCTGCTCACACTCCAATGCCATTTTGAGCCCAGGAACACTGGCATTCACCTCTGAGAAGACTAAGCTGGGTGAAGGACTGGCCAACACGTCCAGAACCTGTGTGAAAGGGGTGGAGTTGGGGCACATGAACAGAGAGGAAGGGGCACAGCAGCATGTCCTGATTCCTGCAGAATCCAGCCCAAAACGCAGCTTGTTTTCCAACATCACATGTACCTGCTTTCCACCTCGGTGCAGCAAGGACAATAACCTGCACTAATGCATCTTAATCCTGTTTTTCCTCTTTGCTCCCCAGCCTTAGGTGGTCAGGATTTTTCCACAGACTTAGTTTGGCCTGAGTGCTAACTCTGCCATAATTGCAGTAATCAGATTTGTCCCACAAACACTGTTCACAACCTGTTGGCCCCCTTGGCCAAGGGCCCCAAAAAACCAAGTGCACAAGAACAGCTTCTCCAAAGCTGACAGACAGTTTCCCAGTGCTCCCTCCATGCACACCATGTTTCCCAAGTTTTCCAGGCACTCCAGCAGCAGCACAGCTGCCCTGCCCTAGGAGGGCTGTAGTGTAACAAATGTTTCATCCCTTTAGTGTCCCTTCAGCCCACTGAAAAACATCCGACTGAACCAGTAAAGCCAGGCCTAAGTCAGGCTTCCACCACTGATCCCAGCAGTGGGGTTGGTGGGGAGAAAATATCCTGACAGGTACAGAAAGCCACGTGCAGAACTCAACCTGTGTTTATCCCTGAGCAACAACATTCCATTTGTGACTCCAGGCACTGCTCCTGTGCTGGGTTCCCAGATCCTGTTAGGATGCACAAATATCCTTAACAAGCACATGCTGCTCACGCTGGGCCGTGTAGGGGCAGCTCAGTTTAACTTTTGTCTGCTTGCTTTGATTATTCTTATAGTTTAGCTATAAAATAGTTTATAATATTATTTTTAGGTCTTCTTTTATCTTCTTACTCTGTGTGCAACACCTGGGTGGCATTAAAATGAAAACAGAATCATAGAATGGTTTGGGCTGGAAGAGACCCTAAATCCCACCCAGGGCCACCCCTGCCATGGCAGGGACACCTCCCACTGTCCCAGGCTGCTCCAGCCCCAGTGTCCAACCTGGCCTTGGGCACTGCCAGGGATCCAGGGGCAGCCCCAGCTGCTCTGGGAATTCATCCCAGCCAGGAATTCCTTCCCAACATCCATCTAAATCTAATCTAAACCCCTAAGGACTGGAGTGGGAGTAACTGCCATCCTCAATGACAGCAGCACTAATCCCCCAGAGAACCAAAAACACAAGGAGAGACCTGGAAGGGCAAAGGGGGAGCTGTGACAGGCCCAGCTGAGCCGGGGCAGCCGGGCTGGGGAATTTCCACCCTGCCCATCCCTGGCCACAGGTCATGGGCAGCACACTGCAGCCAGCAGGATAAGCAGCTTACAGCAGATAAAGGGAAATCACCGACTGGAGCCAGAATTCTGAGTGCTTTGGGGCATCCTGGGCTGCTCCTCCTCCCTGGGAGGGTGGGGAGAGGCTGGGCTGGAATTCCCAGAGCAGCTGTGGCTGCCCCTGGATCCCTGGCAGTGCCCAAGACCAGGCTGGATGGGCTGGGAGCAGCCTGGGACAGTGGGAGGTGTCCCTGGGGCAGCCCCTCCGTGTCCCCTTCGACACCCAGAGGGCTCCAGGGCCTTCCCAAGCCCTTCCAGGTGTTCCCTATCCCCAGGGGAGCTGGGGCACGGCCTCACAGCTCCCAGGGAAAGCAAGGCAGGACACTCCATCCCCAGGCATTCCTTCTAATTAAGACTCACGGATTAATTAAGCCAAATAAACCACTAACACCTCTAACACCACCAACAAGCAAACACCAACTGGAGGCTACAGTAGTGCCAAGAATTTCTGGAGGAAAGGTGGAAATAAATGAAGAAATCAAATGTTGTTTTCTGAAAACACAGCCAAAACCATTCACTAAGCCACTGGGAAGGCTGAATGCACAAAGAGTTCATTTCTCATATTAGGGAGAACAAAATTAAAAATGCAGTTTAGTTTTAAGGGTTTAAAACTCAAAACTTGGTGTTTTATCACAGAGTTCATTACTCTTCTGTTGTTTTTCAATCCAGGCTGTACCTGATGAGTTCCTTTAAGAAGACAGGGTCAGAGATGTCTGTGCCAGCTTATAGGAAAAGGCATTTACCAAATAAACCAAAATGCTGACCTTGAAGGAAGAACTCTGTGCTCTTTATTTGAATGGATACCACTGGAACAGCTCATTACCCTCCCATCAAACCCCAAACAGTTGGACACGAGCACATTTGAAATGCTGAAGATGAAGCTTAAACTATGCTTCAAATAGTAGAAACAGATTCAGGCTTCTCACTGATGTTCCTCTTGAAAAGAAATTAATATTTTCATTAAAAAGTAATGGTCACTAAATCTGATATTTCAGCACTGGTTTATAATTCCCTATAATTGCTGCAGAGCTTTCTCTCCAAAAAAGCAATTTCCATTACCTGTACTTTTCTCTTTCATCCCTTGACCTAGTTCCTAACATATAAGAAAATGATATTGTCCCTGTTTGCTCAATGTACACCCCTGTCTGATTTAATCACCTTCTGCAAAACAACCCCGGTGCTGTTATGAAAGACAGCAGGATGCAGTCACCTGGAGCTTCAGAACTCCAGGGAACAGTAAACACAACCTACTTAGGAGAGCCTCAGCAGCAGGCACTGCTCCCTGATTGCATTTATCTTGCCTCCATACCTTCATTTTTTAATTAAAAAGATAATACTTGTGGAAAAGTCCCCTCAGCCTTTCCAAAACACTCCAGTGTCATGTTACCCAAACACAGCCATAGAATTAATTCCAATTAATTGCTCAGGAGCACTCATGGCTTTCTCCAGCTCAGTGACTAGAGTTCAGAGCTGACAGATTTACAGCCAGCAGATAAAAGACAGCTGGCAGAGTGATCCCATCCTGCACTGAACTTGCCAAGAGCACAGAGACTTTCTCTGTTCCGAGGTATCTCCCACAGCAAACCACAACGAGTTCTTGGAGCCCGTGATGAGCTTAGAACCTGGCTTTGGAGCTCAGACAGGAGCTGAGGACCTGTGTACAGGGCAAAGAGCTGCTCCTGTGCCAGCTACACCTCACTGAACACTGCTCCTAATCTGTTTTCGGTTGGCACAATAAAAAACAAAGCTCCAAACTAACGCCCTGACCTAATTATTTTAGTGCAGATTTGCAGGGGTTCTGTACCAAAGAAAACCATCCACAAATAACTGTTAGAGTGGCTTTTCTTTCCCAGTGGAGAAGGAGGGCTGGCAGAAGCCTGCTGCCAAGCAGCCAGGACCTCCTCAAACAGGGACTCCAAAGGTGCATCCCCTCCACAGGAGCTGCCCAAGTGCTCCCAGCCTGCCCTGACAGCCCTGACTGGGTTTTACTGGGCTGAGAGAGCTGCACCCACCTTCAAACTCCCTGTCAGTGCTCAACAGAGAATCTCAGACTGGTTTGGGTTGGAAAGGACCTTAAATCCCAGGCAGTGCCACCCCTGCCGTGGCAGGGACACCTCCCACTGTCCCAGGCTGCTCCAGCCCCAGTGTCCAGCCTGGCCTTGGCTATCCAAGGATCCTTCCCAGCGTGCTGGGGCTGAGCTGGTGTGAAGGAAACAAGCCCAGGTAGTGCCAGTGAGGCACCATCACACCCCAACTCACTGCTCCACCCTAAGGGGATCCCCCAAACCAGGAGCAGGGAACGACCAAGAGCTCCAGGACAAATCCAGATCCGTGCTGGCTGTGCACCTCAGGGACACTGAGCTGCTCCAGATCCTCACATTCCTGAGGAAGAGAGCAAAGGCAGGCAGGGCAGCAGGAGGCTCTGCCCAGCAGGCCCTGCTGCAGATGGGGCTCAGGAGGGGTTTCACCCCCAGGATCCACAGCAGGGCTGTGGCCAGGCTGTCCCAGGGCAGAGATCCTGCAGGGAGCTGTGAACACAGCCAGAGGCTCCCAGGGAAGGGCAGAGGATGATCCAGAGCATTCCCTGCTCTGTTCCAGCACTGAAACCAGGAAGGTTTGGGTTCCCCCGGTGTGACACCTTGAGGAGGGTCCATGCAGTAGCCAATATTCCCAAAGGTAACTTCCAGGAGAAAACCACATGTCTGCCAGCTGGGGAGGCTCTGGAGCTCTGACTTGCACTGAGTTTCAGTTATTCTCTTGTACAACTTCAGAGTTGTGACAAACAAACTCTGAACCAGGCAGAAAAGTGCATTTTGTGCAATTTCTTCCTGACACTTTCTCACCTGGCCAACAAAAGAAGGAAAGCAGCAGGGACACAGCAGGGCAGGGTGGATTTTAGCTGATCTTGTCACTCTCCAAAGCCAATACTGCTCAGCCCAGTAATGATTTTGGCACCAAAGTTTTGTTTAAGTTTATATTAACTCATTCACACCCTTCCCAATCTTCCAGGGACATGAGACACACTGAAAATCCACTGCTCTCCCCTGGAAGTTGGGATCCATCCAAAAAATCCAACACTTTGTCATTTTCTAACAGCTGAGTTTTCTCCCGTTACAGCATTTTTCCTTTCAAAAAGATTACAAAACAAGACTTCCAGTTTTTACTTTTCAACTAATGTCACCATGGGCAATTTTACTTTTTACTGAGAAATGTTAAAAAAGAAGTGGCTTTTCTACATCAACCCGCCACTCAGCAAGTGACTGTCAGACAGAAAGGAGCATCCACTGAGGATGGTTTGCATCTGAAATGTTTAAAGGCTGAATATCAGTTTTTCTGTTCTTTTCAGAGATAGAACCTGCCAGGAATGGCCCACGGACACGGCACTACCAAAACTGTGTTTTCTCAAAGAGTGGCTGTTTATTAGCCAGCAGTCATACACAAAATTAGCAAGTTTGGGGAAAAAAACACAACAAACACAACAAAAAATCAGCTTTTTTCACCTGCAGTAACAAGTTCCTCTGTTGTCTATCTAGACACAGTCTATCACACCTTCAGTACTCTATCAAATGCAGTAATTACTGAGCTCATCAGGAATCAAAGACAAATTAAATACACACAGAGTAATTTGTACAGATGGATTTTTAGAACAGGATTTTAAACTCCTCCCAGCCTCTTTCTCATAGCCAATATTCTGTGGCATTTCACATATACAGAGAAATTTAGCTGGGATTTTAAACTCTTTTTCTGCTGGTTGGCTTTTCTTTGTCTTTTATCTCATCTCCAGCAAAGATGCTTCATACTTACAAATAATTTCATTTAAGCAACTATTAATTCTCATAATTAATGCATAAGCAAAAGAGTTGGGACTGTTTTCCATGCATTATTTATGCAGGATGGGCAGAAAAACAACATCCACACGTTGCCTCAAATGGGAATGCCAGTTCCTGGAAGAAATCTCCAAGAGCCAGGATGCCTTCCCTCGGTACTGATAACCCAACAGCCAAAATTCAGCAGAAAACTCCTCACCCCAGCTCTGGAGTGTGTGACGTGGGATTTACCTGGGGCAGGGATGGGTTCCCACTGTGCCTCCCCTTAGGGGCCGAGGGTTCAGCCAGGTCTGAGAGGGAAACGTGGCCACTGCCAGGAATTCCCTGCAGAGAGTGAGTCTGTGGTGCTGCTCCGGGGCAGCTGCCCCTGCAATGGGATCTGCACCCACCCAGACACTCAAACAAGCAGCAGCTCCAGCCCTGCTCCAGGATTTGCCTTCCCAGGGAATTCCAGAGCCTCTGGTGCCCACAGCCCAGAGGCCAAACCCCCCTCAGTGACTTGTGCTTCACTCCCTGCACCCCAAAAAACCCTCTTGGGACATTCCCACTGGCAGCTGCACCTCTGTGAATTCCCCAAGGAGCACTCCCAGGGAGCAGCAGGATTTGGGTCTGCCCTGCCAGGAGCACTTCAGGACTGGCACATTTCAGCTTCTGAGGCAATTCAGGGTTCATTTTCACAGCCAGCTCAGCCCCTGGGGCTGGGGAGCCAAAGCTGAGCCTGGAGAAAGGGATTGCTCAGAAACAGGGAAAAAGGAGGGGGCAGATTGAGCATCACAACAGTCACATGCCCAACCTCCAGCTTTCCCTGGAAGCACCAACAGTGCACAGGAAAGGACTACTTCCCTTTTATTCTAAACCCCTAAATGCCCTGAGACTCCCTTTCCTGCCTGCATAAAAAGGGCCACAACAGCCATTTCATGTTGAATTTGGAATGAAAGACAACACAGAGTCCACACAGACTCCTGATTCAAATCCAGATCCTGCTTTAATTGCCATATCCACCCATAACGGGGCTGCTCATCTCCCTCACTCACGCAAAGGCTTGTCTCAGCACTGCAAAATTAATTCCAAAAAAACTTCCAAAGCGGAACTTCAGTAACAAAATATCCCAGAGTTTTTGCACTCCTAGTATTTTGGAAAGACCTCAGAGATCTCCTAAATAAAACAAAAGATCTGTCTTTAAAGTGTGGTTTGAAAGCAGCAAAACAAAATCACAATAAAGAAGTACTAATGGGACATGANATCCCTCCATGCCCGGCGCTGGGCGGGCAGAGGCGGTGCCCGCGGTCCCTATCCCTCCATCCCTCCATGCCCGGTGCCGTGCCCGGCGGTGCCCGCGGTCCCTATCCCTCCAAGCCCGGCGCTGGGCGGGCAGAGGCGGTGCCCGCGGTCCCCATCCCTCCATGCCCGGCGCTGGGCGGGCAGAGGCGGTGCCGCGGTCCCCATCCCTCCATGCCCAGCGCTGGGCGGGCAGAGGCGGTGCCCGCGGTCCCCATCCCTCCATGCCCGGCGCTGGGCGGGCAGAGGCGGTGCCGCGGTCCCCCCGCCCCCGGTCCCTGTCCCTTGATAAGGCCGGCGGCGGCGCGGCGCGGCGCGGAGCGGGGATGGAGACGGGCGGGTGCCGCATGGGGGGCGCGGGGCCCGCCGGCCCGGCCGCGATCACGCTGGAGGAGCTGGACGGGCTGGCCGAGGAGAGCCCCGACTCGGCGTACCACAGCCACGGCAGCAGCCTGGAGGAGGAGGCGGCCGAGCGCATGGACGACGAGGAGCAGGAGCGGCTGCTGAGCTACTGGCAGAGCGTGGGCCGGGGGCACCAGGTGGACGTGCCCCGCGGTAAGGCCGGGATGCGGGAGCAGGGACGGGCGGCCGGGACGGCCCCGGGCACGGGCTGGGGCTGCGGGGCGCGGCAATGAACACCCGCAAAGTTCTGCGCGAGTCAGAGCCACCGCAGCCTGGCTCTGAAGCGGCAAAAGCTTCACCCGGGGCGATGCAAAGCTTTCCACAACGCCGGGAAGCGGCCGCAGCAGTGCTGGGGTGATCTATTCGCGCTGAAAACGATCAGTGCGACTCTTCAGCCCTAATTAAGTGACCTATTCGCACTAAAAACAACCAGTGCGACTCTTCAGCCCTAATTAAGTGACCTATTCGCACTGAAAACTAGTGCGACTCTTCAGCCCTAATTAAGTGACCTATTCACATTAAAAACAATCAATGCGAGTTTTCAGACTTAATATTAACCTGACTACCTGCACAAGCATTTTTCCTAAAAATATCCCCTATGCCGCTATATAGTTCTTTAAGGAAAGAGGGCCACGTTTAAAAACGACATAGAGTAAACAAGCAAATGATTGATTTGCTTTTGACAGCGAGGCTCCTAGGCTCATCTTAGTCAGAAATCAGTTGGTTTTAATTTTAAGAAAGACTGGAGGATCTGAAGACTGGTGAGTCAGAGAACTCCTAACAAGCAGCAGTCACCACAAGCTCAGCTCAGTCAGATTTTAACTCTGCCCTGTCCTGCCCAGAGGAGCAGAGATCTGCAGCATCTCTGCCCTGCAGGTAACTCACCTTCCCCGAGGTGGGGAGAGCCAAACCTTGCCCAGGCTCCGCTGGAAATCACCAGTATTAAATTACTGTTCTTTAAAAACTCTTTCTATATTCCAACACAGCAAACTGAGCCCATCCTCCTTTCCCAGACACACCCTGAGGTCTCATCTGAACTCTGTAAAGCTTTAACCATGACAATTAACGTGCTAAAGGAAGGGTAAGATGGGTCTGAGCAGAGCTCCCCGCCTTGCCTTGCTCTCTCTGCCCCTGGAGGGGTCTCTGGATGCCCGGTGCCATCCCAGAGTGTCAGTACTCACCCAGCAGCCAGGGTGAGTGTTTGGAATGCTGGAATCTGACAGCTCCGGGATCCCCAGGGCACTCAGGGTCTCTATTTAACACACCTGAGAGCAGCAGAAAACCAGAGCCCTCCCCACAGAATTATCTGCTGCTCTGGTGCCTGGCTCTGGAACTCCTAAATTCCATGAGGAGGGATACCAAGTCCAAGGAATATGTCAGAAGCAGCCTGTGACCAGGTTTTAGTTACAGTTCTACAGTGTTACAGCTTTGCTCTGAGGCACTCGGCACATGTTACTAAAACCAAGATAGATGAATACAAGGTTCTCCTTCAGGTCCTGTCCAGGGCTGAGAGAGTAGGGGAGGCAATGGAGGGGATTTTCCAGAAAGAGGAATCCCCCTGTGCCAAGGAACAGCCCATGTCCCTGCCTCTCTGCTCCGAGACAGGGACAGGACCCAGGGAATGTTTAGGGTGGATTTTAGGGAATGTTCTTCCTCCAGAGGGTGGAATCAGCACTGGAAAAGCTCCCCAGGGAATGGGCACGGCCCCGAGGCTGCCAGAGCTCCAGGGGAGTTTGGACAACACCTTCAGGGATGCCCAGGGTGGGGTTGTTGGGGGTCTGGGCAGGGACTAGGTTGGACTGGGTGATCCCTGTGGATCACCATGACTGGAGAAAATCCAAGTGTCCTTGTCCCTCTGCTGCCTGCCTGGCCTGGAGCTCTCCAGGCTGGGACAATACAAAGCACAGATTCAGAAACTGAAGGATAAAATTCCCCAAAGGACTTTAATCAGCTGTAATCCCTATCCTCTGCATTAATATGGAATGCAAAAAACATAACTCTCCCCCAATAACTGATAAAGTAATCTAAAAATAGAGTTAGCTTTTCTATAGTCCTGAAAGATTTCCTAATTCTTGGAAAATTCAGTGCTGAACTCTCATCTACTTCTATTTTTCCCTCAGCCTCCAAAGAGATCCATTCACATGTCAGTTATTAGTTACATTTTAAATGTTTCCCAGTGACATAGTGCAAAGAAAAAAACATTTACATTTAACTACAATGTAGCCTTTTTTCCCTTTGTTTAAGGATCTTTACTATTCCAAATAGTCTTAAGGCTAAACCCCTGGTCTGGATGCCAGGAGATGGAGGTTTGATTCCCAGCTCAGCTACAGATTTACTGAGTGACCTCGGCCAAGTTAATGCTCCTGCATCTTAATTCTCCTCCCCTCTCCAACATGGATAATATTCTCTTTCCCCATCATCCTGCCTCTTCCTCTGAGTCCCTGAGGCACCTCATACTCCCCAAAAAGGGCTCTGGGAGCTGAAACTCCCCCTTTTGCTGCATGCCCACCCCATGGGGCAGCAGGGCAGGGATTGACATCCAGACTGTCAAACACTGCACACAAAATCGAGTTTCTAATCCTCTAAGAACACAAATGCCTGCATCACTTCAGCTCTGGAAGGCAGGGGACCAACTCTTGTGGGAGAGAGAAGCTCCATTCCCAAGCCTGACCTTGTACCCACAGTTTCCAAGCCTGGCTGTCAGGGATCAGCTCCTGAGCAGAATTTACTCAGGACCTTCAGCTAGAATTGATGTCAGGGCAACCACAGTTTTAAGTACACCTTTAGACATGAAACATCCTTTGGAAATTAATTCCCACAGCAGTATCTCCTTGAGCCTGCCAACAAGAGCAGCCAGCCTAATTTCCTTCGTGTGGATACACCTGAATCCAACAGCACAAGAGCTGCTGAATTGGGAATGCCCCCTGCACAGGGCCAGGAAATGGGCACAGCCAAAAGCTTTCCATGGACCCTTGGGTAGCTGAAATTTAGGGAATGGGAGAGGGAAACCCACTCCTAGCAGCACAGGGGCAGAAGCCAGGTAAGCTCTCCTAGGAAAAGCTCTTTCCCTGCCTAGAGGAGAGCAAACCAAAGCAGTCACAAAGGCCCCAGGGGAATGGAGCACGTTTCAGCCTGGTTTCTGCAGCCTGGAGTCTCACGTGGGAACTGTGTGGTTCTGTTGCAGACATGGCAGAGCCCATCCAGCAGCTGACCAGGAATAACAACCCCCAGGAGAGGCAGAGCATCCCCTTCACCCTGATCCAGCGCAAGGAGAAGGTACTGCTGCCCTCCCAGCTGCAAAGGGTTGGAATTCCCAGAGATGGGGCTCCTTAGCAAGGGCTTTGAACCCTCTGGGATGCTGAGCATCGAGTGCAAGGCACTGTAACTGTGCCACTCCCTCTCGTTTGGAACATCTCATCCCTTCTACACCTGTAATTCCCTTTTTTGCAAGGTAGAAACTACCAGGCAAGCCAGAAGATGGCCAGCCTTTGAGACATAATGAATTTAACAAAAACCCCTCTCACTTGGCCATTTGAAATAAAATGCCCATTTTCTTCACTTATATCAGTGCATTTGCTCCTTTACAGTCATGTTGATAAAACCTTAGCAAAGAGTACTTGAAAGAGATGAATATCTGAATTTAAAACCAAAAATGTACTTCTGTATCATGGATCATTATCAAACAAAGCAGCAATTTATAAACCCATCTTACCGTCTAATAAAAAAACTGAAATTAACATACAGCAAATTGTTTCCAGCTCAGGAAATGTTCAAACAAATGTCTAACCTTAAATCAAAAACAAAAAAAACCTTTACTGACCATCTATGAGGACTTTTTGGCCACATTTCTTTTAAAAATATTTAAATAATTCATGCTTATAAATACCATCATTTGAGAGTGTTTCATCTAAACATTTTGGGACTCCTGACTGTTTATGTTGAAAGCCTTTTTAAAGTTACAGTATTACTGTATCAACTGCAGCTAAAAAATAAGGATATTCAGTGTTAATTGCAACTAAATGTTGAATAGTGCCAATCCAAAGGATGACAGATCCTTATTTTAAATGAGAACTACTTAGAAATCTGCTGAAGACAGTTTTGATCCAAAATCATCAGTGTATTCCTTGGTTTACAGGAGGAGAGATTAAAATTCATGTTTCTATCAAGGTCATGTCACTGAGAGCTGAAAAGCTGTAGTCCTTGTGCTCAACTCGTATTTGTTTGGCTGATGTTTTTAGATGATGAAAGCAAAATCCCAACTCCTTCCTCATGTGTTTGCAGCTGGGAGATCTGCTCTATGAGAAAAGGCACTATGGGAAAGCCAAGTGGGCTTGCATCAAAATGAAAGAGAAGCAGTACGAGCAGAGCATCTGCCTCGGGTTCATGAAGCTCATGAGGTACATCTGTGAGCAGAACTCCTCAGGTAATGGACACCTCAATCCCACAGCAGCTAGAAAATTGTGTTTCTGCCCTCTCTCCTAATTAGGGTGATGCTTTGAACAGCTTTTCCCAAATTTACACCCTATAAGGACTTTTTCCATGATACAGCCTTTCCAGAAAAATCATACAAATCCTGGAATGGTTTGGGTTGGAAGGAGCTTAAATCCCACCCAGTGCCACCCCTGCCATGGCAGGGACACCTCCCACTGTCCCAGGCCGCTCCCAACTCTCTGCTGTAAATCTGGCATTTGCTACAGGACTTGCAGGGTTTCATTTTCACAGCAGCACTGAAATCACCTGGCAGAGTGTGATACCAAAAGGGATCAGTTTTCTGCCTCCTTCCCTTTAGTTCAAGATACTAAATCGTCCCTGTCCCAATGGACATGGCAAATTTGTGGCTGAAGCATGTTTTCCAGAAAGATAATCCAGTTTTAGCTCAAAATAATGGCAAATCCACCATGTCCTTGAGAGATTGTGTCTGCCTGTAAAATGTGCACCTGGTGTTCCAATCCAATTTAATCTGGTTTTCACTTCCAGACATCAGTTCTCATATTTTTCATCCTCCAGTTACTATCAAGTTTTGCCATGCTCAGTGCTCTGTGCTGTAATTGACTCAGCCCTTAAGTATCTTTCCAAGAAAATACAAACATTGATCACAAAAGCTTTTCCTTCCTCAGGTACCTTCCCCACCCTCTCCATTCTTTTAACACTTTAACGTGGTTTAAAAGTAATTTCAGCTCCAGAACTCCAGGGTTTTTATCAAACTGTACAGAAGTGAAGTTCCCTCTGTCAGCCATCTCTGCCTCCTGCAGTCCAAACACACAACAGTGCAAAAAAATCCTGCAACATTTTTAACAACAGCAAACCCTCAATGAATTCACAGAGCAGCCCCTTCTCTTGCCTGCAGTTTTGTTCCCAAATATTTCAACCACGACACAAGGTCAGTGTGAAGATAATAACAACTCTTTTAGGAGGGGGAAAAGACTTCAGGCAAACTCCCTGCCCTCCATGAAGAGGGAAGAACTCACCAAATGCTGTGTTTGGGACACAAATGCACAAACATTTGCACACACACACAAACTACAAAGCACGGGGAAATCGTGGAGTCACAGATGGTTTGAGTGGGAAGGGACCTTAAAGATCTTCCTGCTCCACCCCTGCCACGGCAGGGACACCTCCCACTGTCCCAGGGCGTCCAAGCCCCAGTGTCTAACTGGTCTGAGACAGTCCCAGGGATCCAGGGGCAGCCACAGCTGCTCTGGGCCCTCACTGCTACCTCCAAATGCTACTTCCAGCCTGGAGCACACCCTGCACTAAACCACCCCAGTGAAATCCCTTCACTGACCGCGGGGTGCTCATTTAAACAACTCAGCACCAGCTCAGCAGGCAGGCACAGTGTGCAAAGCCTCTCCCATGTCTCCTGAACGCTCCCATCCGTGTGTGGGCAGGGCTGTACCTGGGGATCACCGTGCCCATCGTGACCATCGTGCACACCAACGAGGCGCAGTCGGCCATGACCCAGGCGGTGACAGTGGCCTATTACCTGCCCGAGGTGCTGCAGGACGAGCCCCCACACCCCTTCGACTCCGACATCATCATCGAGGAGTGGCCTGCCACCATTGTCTACAGCAGGTGAGAAACGCTTTAACTCTGCTCTGCTAAACACAGGCAAAACGTGCAGCTCGCAATCTGGGCACGTTATGATGTTTAGACCTTGTAAAAGGTGTAAAATGGTAAAACTTAATTTTCAGGAGTTGCAAAAGCTGCCTGTTTTATGAATGGGATGGTCAGGAAATAATGGTTGCCAATTTATAACAGGGAAAGGTGCTGGCATTGCCCAGGCTCCCCAGGGAAGGGGCACGGCCCCGAGGCTGCCAGAGCTCCAGGAGCCTTTGGACAGAGCTCCAGGGATGGACAGGGTGGGGTTGTTGAGGTGAATGTTCAGGGCCAGGGCTTGGACTGGATGATCCCTGTGGGTCCCTTCTAGCTCAAGTTATTCTATATTTATATCAATTACTTGGTAAAATGATGGATCTGTAAATGTGTAATAAAACACCCTCAGACTATTTTGTGTAGTCAGGAACAAAGTGTCTGGCACAGAAAATTTTAAGAAAAATTGGTTTGGGATCAATCACAGTCAGTACCATTGGTGAAACACAACCAATTCAGAAGGCATTTCTGGGCTCTGGAAAAACAGTGGGTTTAAAATGAATCACAGAATGAACTAGGTTGGAAAAGACCTTTGAGATCATTGAGCCTGACCTATGACCTAACACCACCTTGTCACCCAGACCATGGCACTGAGTGCCACATCCAGGCTTCTCTTAAACACCTCCAAGGGATGGTGACTCCACCACCTCCCTGGGCAGCCCTTGGCAATGCCCAATCACTCCTCCTTTCTGCAAGGAGCTTTTTGCTCATGTCCAGCCTAAACCTCCCCGGTGCAGCTTAGGGCTGTCCCCTTTTGCCCTGTCTCTGTTCCCTGGGTGCAGAGCCACCCCCACCCGTGTCAGGGAGCTGCGGACGCAGCCGTAGCTGATCTGAACTGACCATGCAGGAGCTTCCGAGGGATCACCAACGAGGACTCCATCATGAGAGAGATCAACCTGCTGGCAGCCATCCTGGAGAGCCCCGAGCTGTGCCTGCGGGACACCTTCATCATCGCCGGCTACACCAACCCGGCGGCCGCCAACCGCCACAACGAGATCTGGTTCCTGCAGCGGCCCTGAGCTCCTGCTGCTGCTGCCCACGGAGCCTCCTCCCTCTCACAGGTGAACCCGGGCAGCCCAGGTGTGCCCCCTCACAGGTCAGCAATGGGGCTCTCAGCTGGGCTAGGAACAGCCAGCCCAGCTCAGCTCCCCTGCCACAGATCCCTACGGCAACTCCGACGGCTTTTACACAAATTTAATGGAGGGTTTGAGCACTTTAAAAGTTAGTTCACCTTATCTATTTTTTTTGACCAGGTAAGGGAGGCAGAGACCTCTTCCCTCATGTACTTATTGGCATGCCTAGCCTGCCTGTGGCTCGGGATGGTCCCTGGGGACATCCTGGAGCCCTGGCCTGCTCTGGTGCTGCACAAAGACCCCGCTGGGGCTGTCCACACCAAACCCACCTCACACAGGCAGAGAAAGAATGTCCAGGTCCTAGTTCCTGAGAACTATCAGATTTAGCCCACTGGGATTAGAGTGTGGAGTAAGAACAGGCCAATGCTGACAGCTGTGGCACAGAGATCCCCAAAGCTTACCTCAGAAAGCTCCCAACCAAAGCACCTGAGTCTGGAGAGAGACCAAAAAGGCACCACAGTCCTACTGCTCATCCAAGTGTTGACAGCAAAATTCCAGGTTATCCTCATCACACCCCCCCACGAATTCCATGACTGGCTCTGGCATTCCTAAGGAGACACTGGTTATTTTTAACTGCAGTTTTCTGTGAGTTTATTCTCACAGCTTTGCTGGGTGTTAAAGCACTGCAGCTGGAGCAAATTGCTCAGTACTTCTGGCTGTTAATGGCATAAGTGACACAAATATCCACAGAGAACTTCTCAGCTGGCAGTGACCTTGGGCAGACACCTGTGCTGAGAGCAGGGCCAGGCAGAGCTGCTGCTCCAGGCAGCACAGTTGGGCTTGAGCACCCCAGGGACAGGGAGCCACAGCCCCTCTGGGCCCTGTCCCAGGTCTGACCACCCTCACTGTGAGAGTTTTTCTCCCCAATACCAATTTGTTGTTTGTTTTGCCCTTCAGCCCTGTGATAAGCCCTGAGCTGCCAGCCTGGCTCGCTGCAGAGGCTGAGCCCCCACATTCCAGAGCCCCCAGAAGGTGTGGGAGCAGCATTCCCACTGCTCCACACAGCCCAAGAGCACCGACTGCACTTTAGAGTCAGGGCAGCAAACTATTTTGCTCTCCAAAATCCCTCCCTCACGTCTCCCCTTACTGATATGATGGTAGAGTTTATTCTTAATAGAAGTAAATGTCTTTTTATATAAAATTCACTGAGTACATCACCAGCATTATTCATTGCTTACAGGATTTAGGGTTCCAACAGAGCCTCTGTGCTCTTTAATTCCAACACGCAGACCAGCAACCAGAGCCAGTGGCTGCTAACTCAGAGCAGGGTGAAAAAACAACTCCAAAAATGGATTTGTGGAGCACTTCTGAAAGAACCCGAAGCCTCCTGGTCCCACAGGGAGGGAGGGTTCTGTGCTCAACCCAAAACAACCCAAAACCTCTCCCTGAGCAGCAGCATCAGAGTGGCCCTGGCTTAAGCAGGACCAAGGTGCCCTCTGGGCACAGAGATTCCTTGGGAAGCAGCAAAGAGAGGGGGAAAAGCAAACAGAAAATAAAAAAAGAGATACAAAAGCCTTAGTTTTAACACAAAAAAAGCAAGAGTCTTTATGTAGAGGGGAAAAAAACCCAAACAAACTAAAGTGCAATACAGTATCACAGCCTGGGAGAAGGAAAATTAAAAATGCCAGCCAGTATTAAAGTAAAAGCTCTTAATTAAAGAAAAGCAGTGAAAATATTTTTAAAACTGAGTTGAATAGCAGGCCCAGGGAGGCATTAAATAAAAGGTTTTGTTCTCATATCCTCCCCCAGATTTTTATAAGAGCACATAAAAGTAATTTTCACCTCTGACAAGATTTTATGGCAAATTAAAGAAACTTCTGCCATCTGATTGCTTTTACCAGTGAGGGAAATTCTCATTGTGCTTTGGCACAACAGATGTTGGATAGCTCCTGGAAGCAGACAAATCCTCTCACCACAGAGCACCAGTTTGTACATAATTCACATTTTAAACCTGTCCTGCAAAAGCATCTGCTGTGTCTGATGTCCCTGCCACCCCTCCTGTGGCTCAGCTCCCCGTGGGTGACGCTCTAGAAACATCCCTGAAGCACAGGCAGATCTGTCTGAGTGTGCTGACACCCCACTGCAGCCCAGCATTCCCTGCTCTTTATGGCAAACTGTGAACCCCAAGATAGTATTTATTTATTTTGACTTCTGTTAGATGGCTTCTGCTGCTGAGAAAAAAAAAAAAAAAAAAAACAACAACTATTTCAACTCCAGTTTGGAGATACACTTTATGGCTTGGTACCAACAGCTGTCACTGTCCCTCAGGAGCACAGGGACCAGCAGCTCCAGTGCTTAGCTGACACAAATGCAGTTTATTTAGTTGTTACACCACTGAATGCCAAGCAAACATCACTGTTACTCAGATCTGACAACACCATGTCAGGCATGATTGCCTAGAACAGGGATTTTGTTATCCATCCATGGTTCCACTTTGGGAGCCACTCATGGATTTTCAGTTTTAATGTAAAGTTATCAGCTTTCCACTCATGAAAGGAGATAATAAATCAGCATTCACCCCTATTTTTGGAAGATTAAATGATGTAGCCTTAACAGATAAGTGTTGTCCTGCATACTGTGTATTTTCCAAACCAGAGTTAGTGCCTAAAAAATTGACTCCAGCTATTGTGATACTCAGGGCCTTGCTTATTGTATGTAAAGACATCTCCCCAGAGTTCCTCTGGCATTGTTGTGCTGTGCTGTGCTGTCTGACACTGTCCTTTGCTCACACTGAAATGTTGTCTTGTTTACTGCTGGGCACAATTAAAGAGAACGATTTTACTGTGCACACACCTGGCTCTCGTTCTTGCAGCACACACAGGTGCTTTTGCTGCCCTGCCTTGGGATGCTGCTCCGATTTTACAAAAGCCATTTAAGCCCCAAATCTGAAACAGTCACCTCAAGCCCCAGAAGCTGAGGTGCAGGAGCCACTTCCCCACGAGCTGAGGCCCCCAGAAATGAGGCTTGGCCTTGGCACAGGCTGCAAGCCATCCCTGCAGCCCTGGGTGTTACTAGAAGTTGTGTTCTCCAGGAAAGCAGCAGCAATTGAAATGCAAATCCAGAGCAGAGGAAGGAAACAAAGCCCTGCAGCCGCAGGCAAGGCTGGTGGAGCCAAACCAAGGTGCTCATCTCAGATTAAACCCCAAAACAAACCCCTGCACTCAACAGAGCCTTCAGAGGCACCTGCAGTGATGCAAAACTACTTTAAAGTTTCTCTTTATCAGTGGAAGTTCCTCATTTAAACACTCTCAGGCCACTGGGTTGAAAACAGCTGACGCACTCAAGTTTGCTTTCCAGTGCTCTTCACACAGCTACACCAAAATCAATCAGTTTTAACCAAAACTATGCTCTGAGGCCAACAGTCTGATATATAACTTAATTCTAACTCTTTATGCCTCTTAACAAAAAAAAGCAGATATTTTAAACTTTCCAGAGTGGTATTTTAGGTAACAACATTTGCCTACAGGTATCTTACTGGGAAGGCACAGATCACTGAGTTACAACTGACTGACAAACAGCTCTGGATCCCAAAAATCTCTCTTATATTTGGGCATTAAAGATTGGTAAAAAAGAAAAATAAAAAGGTATCATCATCATAATAATATAAATAGGCCAATGAATAAATTAATAGGCCAAATAAATCAATTAAAAAAAACTTCCAGGAGAACTAATTACACCCACAGATGATTTAAAGCTCTAAAGAACATTCTTAATCAGAGAAAATGTTCCAGTCCACACACAGATTCCTCAAGGCATTCTCAATACCTTAATACTACTGGGTTCAGCCAAATGCAGAAACCTCAGTTTAGGTCTGGTGTCAATTTTGCAGATACTCCTGAAAGAGGGTGAGGAAAACTCAATTGCAAGTTTTCCACCTGAGCTTATCAAGGTTCTGCAAGGTAAAAGGTGTCATTGGTGCAAAATGAAACTGCAGCTGCTGGAGCTGAAACCATGGTGCTTAATTTACCCTATAATCAGAGTTAATTACATATGAAAATGTTGCCTTTATAAACACTGCAAGTCTAGACAGAGATGATAAAAGATTTACGGTCACTGGCCACTGACCAAAAAAGAAATGCAGTCACTCACCTTGATGTAAGTGTTCTGAATTTCCACCAGTTCTTCCCCAAGTGGAACTACAATTTTTTCCACTTGTCTCTCGTGAGAATAAGGCTGAATTTCTGGAGAATCTTCAGCACACACCTCTATCTGAGCAATCAGCAAGTTGGAGATAACTTGTTGCACAGCCTGGTAAAGCCACAAAAACAAAGTAACTGTCTCCGTATTTTAGCAGGGGTTACATAAAATTGTAAGGAAAAGGCAGCCATTACCTTCTATGAAAAATAAAAGAAAGGCCAGGAAATAGAACCCCAGACTGGCTGGGGTTGGAAAGGAACCTTAAATCCCAGCCAGTGCCACCCCTGCCATGGCAGGGACACCTCCCACTGTCCCAGGCTGCTCCAGCCCCAGTGTCCAACCTGGCCTTGGGCACTGCCAGGGATCCAGGGGCAGCCCCAGCTGCTCTGGGCACCTGTGCCAGGGCCTGCTCACCTCACAAATAAACAATATATGGTTTACAGCATGAGAAACACCAAACCTCATCAAGTAATGGACTGTAAAGAGATTCAGTCTTGATGTGGAATCCCTCAGGACCCTGCAGAGGCTTCAGGCAAAAGAACAGAGCTCCCACCCACCCTGGATTATTTAAACCACACAAGCAGCTTTGGCTCACCTTGGTGTCACTGCCTGGGGTGGCACTCAGGGCCAGGACCCGGAATTGATTTGTGTATTTGCTCAGTTCTCTCACAACCTAAGAACAGGAAAGCTTCATTAATACCCTCAAAGGAGATTATTTCCTTGTATAAACTACATCAGTGAAAATACCCACTAAGTAGGAAAGGCTTAACAAAACACTCCAAAAATACTGAACCACAGAATGGTTTGGCTTGGAAGGGACCTCAAATCCCAGCCAGTGCCACCCCTGCCATGGCAGGGACACTTCCACTGTCCCAGGCTGCTCCAGCCCCAGTGTCCAACCTGGCCTTGGGCACTGCCAGGGATCCAGGGGCATCCTGGAAATGTACCAAGAACAACCTGGGAAAATGATGAAATGATTTCTCACTTGATTTAACAGAAGTATTGAGAGCCCACTAACTTGGGTGGGCTGCCAAAAATTCAGTCTGAAGAAAAACTCTAAAAAATGTAATTCACAGATGATTAATCCTATGTCATCTGAACTCCACAAATATCCAGTAAATTTCTCCAGTGTATCAAAGTAACTTCTTAGGTCACCTACTGCTCTCAGGAGATTAACCTGTGATAATGTAACAAAGTCTTGGCTAATCAACACAAACCCCGAATTTAAAAAGAAATCTTGAACTGACTTGTCTCTGCTAAAGAACCTTATAAAAACACTGGTTGTTTAACATCACCCAGCCAAAACTATTTTTAAACCAAAATTACAATTTAACAGAGGCACTGAAAAAATACCTTACAGGTACTACTAATAAACAAGGCAATGACAACACACAGGAGTGTTGGATCTCTTTTAAACAAAGTTAAGGACAATCTCCCCACAGCAGTGACAGCGATGCTTTATGGAGATGCTGGAAGCAATTTTGGGGAAGTTTTTGGTAACTGGGAGAGAAGAGTGGGGTAGCTCCAGCCCTACCTGGCAGTAGGCATGATTGCCAAGGGCTTTGTGGGCTTCATCAATAACCAGACATTTGATCTCCACAGCAGGACAGGTCCCACGAGAGAGGTCATTGACCATTATCTGAGGTGTGAGGAAAAAGACTCTCCTGGTATTCCACAGCTCCCGCCGGCCCAGAGCCTGGGTTCCTCCTGGAAATTAAAGAAACAGCATTAGGGAACTCAGAACGAGGTATGGCCCATGATCTGACAGTGGCAGGGCTGGCAGACACATCAAATCACAGACTGGTTTGGGTTGGAAAGGAACCTTAAATCCCAGCCAGTGCCACCCCTGCCATGGCAGGGACACCTCCCACTGTCCCAGGCTGCTCCAGCCCCAGTGTCCAACCTGGCCTTGGGCACTGCCAGGGATACAGGGCCTGCCCACCCTCACTGAATACAGAATATTCACAGAATAATCACAGAACGACCAGGCTGGAAGAGACCTCCAAGATCATCGAGTCCAACCCAGCCCAAACATCTCAACTCAACCCTGGCACCCAGAGCCACATCCAGGCTTTGTTAAACCCATCTAGGGATGGTGACTCCAGCACCTCCCTGGGCAGCCATTCCAGAATTTTATCGCCCTTTCTGTAAAAAACTTTTTCCTAATATCCAACCTGTATTTCCCTTGATGCAATACAATGACTAGGATGAGTTTTTTGCAACAAAAATTTAAATCCAGAACCATGGAAATCAAGGCTGGGAAGCTCAAGATGCCTCGTAGCTGCCCACTGCCCTAAATATCATTTAAAACACATCTGGGATAAGTCTGGGCCTGAAAACTTATGGTTTGTTTATGGGTTCAGTCATTAAGGCTGTTAGCGAGGAATAAACTGCAGCTCAGGGGGGCTGCAAAAACTTCGTAAAAAGGGAAAAGGAAAGTGACGAGGAAAGTGACAAGGAAAGTGACGAGGGGAGGAGCAGGAGGGGGGTAACAGCTATAAAGAGGGTTAAATAAGCCATCATTCTTTGGCTTAAGCATCACACAGAGCGCTCTGTGTGTGCAGAGTCGTGCACGCTGTGACGCGCAGGGCTGCACCCCAGCGCTTCACCCTTTATACAGGTGACCTGGGGTTTTAACCACGGCCAAGCCAACAGCTAGTCCTTCAAACACATCACGTTTTATTTTCCCCCTGCGCTGTGGCTTTTCACAGCCGGCAGCATGCGGGCAGCAGCCGTACCTGTCATCTCCGCCATGTCCCGGGACGGGATGCCCATGACGCGGCCGCACGCCTCCATCTGCTGAGCCACCAGCGGCTTGGTGGGGGCGAGGAACAGCACCTTGCCCGAGGGGAACCAGCGATAGAAGTTGTACATGACCACGGCGGCCACGAACGTCTTGCCCAGCCCGGTGGGCAGGCACACCAGGGTGTTGGCCAGCAGCGCGGCGCCGGCCATGCGCTCCTGGTACGGGCGCACCGGCAGGTTGGTGGGGTAGATCCAGATGGAGCCCGCCGCCTCGCTGAAGCCCTGCGGCGGGCCGGAGTCGGCCATGGCCGCGGCCGCCAGCAGCAGCTCGTCATCGCTGTCCCCGGGCGCGTCCCTCCGCTCGGCTTTGGCCTCGGGCGCCCGCCAGACCTGCGGCAAAGTGCGCTGCCGGCCGCCGCTCATCCTGCCCCGCGCGCCGCCATCTTAGCCCTGCCTCACGGCCGCCGCTCAAAACCGCCGCCGAGAGGGACGGGGAGCCACCTCCCGGCACTCCCTTCTCTCCCGGCCCTCCCTTCTCCCCCGGCCGGGCTCCGGCCCTCCCCTTGCCCTGGGGCGCCCGCCTAAGCCCGAGGCAGATCCCGCTGCTGCCGCCGCCACTCCCCCCGCTCAGGGCGTGCCCCGCCAGCCCCGAGGCGGCGCCATTTTGTCCCTCCCTCGGCGCCCCTCCCTGCAGTCCCGCCGGGAGCTCCGCCGAGGCCGGAGAGGACGGTCGGGAAGCCGCCTTCGGAGCCTCCCCTTCTCCGCCGGCCTTCTCCCGGCCCGCCCCTCTCCCTGCCGGGCGGCTCCCAGCCCTCCTCTCCGGAGGAGGAGCGGGCGGTGGGTGGGAAAATGGCGGCGGCCGCGGGCCCGGCGCAGCCCTGGAGCGCCGAGGAGCTGCGGAGCGAGGCGCTGGCCAAGAAGGAGATCATCAAATTCCTGCAGGAGCACGCGGCGCAGGCGGTAACGGCGTGGGATAATCCATAATTTGGAGTCGTGTGGGGGAGGTTTGGGGTTTTTGTTTTTTCCTGACCGCCTCGCGCGCGTGTCCCGCAGTTCCTGGCGGAGCACAAGCTGCTGGGGCAGGTGAAGAACGTGGCCAAGACGGCGAACAAGGAGCAGCTGATCGCGGCGTACACGCAGCTCTTCCACACGCAGGTGAGGGCGAGGGGATGGAGCCGGGCTCGGGCAGGGCTGGGGGAATGGATGCGGCTCCTCATCCTTCCCCTCGCAGCGCTTCAAGGGCACGGACGGCGCCGAGAAGGCGGCGGAGAAGGCGAAGCCGGCCAAGGCGGAGGAGGCCAAGGGGAAGGCGGCGAAGGCTGAGGAGGCTGCGGAGGAGGTTGGTGGGATGCTCTCAACTCGCGTTTTTCGCCTGGAAAACCAGATTATCCGGGTCGCTTGTCTCGGGGTGAGGGTTTGGGGGGATATTAGGGAAAGGTTCTTCCCCCAGAGGGTGCTGGCACTGCCCAGGCTCCCCAGGGAATGGGCACGGCCCCGAGGCTGACAGAGCTCCAGGGATGGACAGGGTGGGGTTGTTGGGGGTCTGGGCAGGGCCAGGGGCTGGGCTGGGTGATCCCTGTGGGTCCCTTCCAGCTCAGGGGATTGTGTGATCCTAAGCCTTCAAAAACTAGTTACAGCAAGAAATCTGATGTTTATACCCTACCTTAACCTTAAGCTGCATTTTCCCCCAATGTTGCAGCCCTGCAGTAACATGAACACATCATTCACTAACAGTGTCTTCTTTAATGCCTTAAACTCGGTGGTGTTCAGTCTTGGATATCTGAGGCTATTTAACCCACCAGTCATAACTCTCTTTTTATAACCTTAGGGGCCACCAAAGTACACAAAATCCATTTTAAAGAAGGGAGATAAAACCAACTTCCCGAAGAAAGGAGACACTGTCCACTGCTGGTACACAGGAAAGCTGCAGGATGGGACAGTCTTCGATACCAATATCCAATCAAGTAAGGCTATGGATATATAGATGTGCAGATAAACTCTCGAGGTTGGCTGCAAATGCTCCTAGAGGGAATTACCTGGCTCCTCCAGCAGATGTGGGCAGGGGTTTGCCCCTGGAAGGTGTGTCTGGGAGCATTCCTACAAACAGCTTTATCATGGTGCTGCTGAGCTGCCCTGCAGCTCCCGGATCCTGATTTTCCATGAGGTAGCAAGGGCAGTATTTTAGGACTGGCTGGTGTCAAGTGACAGGGCTGCATCCTGCCAGGCCTGGCTTCTGGCATTCCAGGCCCGGGGAATGTGGAATGCAGGGATCAGTCTGGAGGGGAGATGGTGCCTAGGGAGCTCTGGCACCAGCAGTGTCCTGAATGTCTCTAAATAAACACATCTTGGGGCCATTCAGTGGTAAATCTTTAAATATGGAGGCACTGGAATGAGAGGGATTTGAATGCTCTGGTGTGCAATATTCCCTGCTGGTGTTTTTGTGACAGATCAGAGGGTTTAGGGGTATGAAATTGTGCAATACTGGGAAGGCTTTCCCAGCAGTGATGTCCCAGACTCAGGAACAGTACTCCAGAGTCACTGGAATAATGGCTGTAATTCCTCATGCTTGTATGCTCCCTGTTGACTTTTCTTGGTTCCTTATTATGTCCATGACTTGTACAGTCAACTTGAGTAATTCAGGAATGAGTCTTTGGGCTTTGAAAGATGCTTTGGTGCAGCTTGAACATTTAATGGTTTTCAATACACAGTGTTAATATTTCTCCCGAAAATCTGATATTGGGCTAAAAATAATATTAGAAGAACAGCTGTTTATATGAAGCATGATTGTAATGGCAGTTTTCTACAGAAGTGTGGAGTGTGCTGGTGTGGTGTCAAGGCAAATGAACATAAAACTCTTTTCCAGGTTCAAAGAAGAAAAAAGCAGCCAAGCCCTTGAGTTTCAAAGTTGGTGTAGGAAAAGTGATCCGAGGTGTAAGTAAAACATTCAGGGCTCCCTCCGACTCCTCGGGCAGTTCTTTCTGTGGTTTATGACTGGAGTGCAGTTTTTGGGTTCTGTTTCTCGTGGAGGTGGATTGTAAGGGATTACACTGGGATGGAACATTTATCCTCAGTCATTCCCTCATCAGGAGTGCATGGAGCACAGGCTCTGTGCCCTGGGATCAGCCCAGCCTCGGGCTCCCCTCAGTCTCTCACAGCAGCTCAGACTGATGGATCCCGGGGCTCCGTCCATCCCTGTTTGCATTCCCTGGCCTTTACTCTGTGCCAGGGCTGGAAGCCCTGGGGAAATTTCCATGGGGAAACTCCTGCTGCTGTCCACCCTGCCCCTCCCTTGGCCCAGCCTGAGGCCATTCCCTCTCCTCCTGTCCCTGTTCCCTGGGAGCAGAGCCTGCCCCCCTGGCTGTCCCCTCCTGGCAGGAGCTGTGCAGAGCCACAAGGTCCCCCCTGAGCCTCCTTTGCTCCAGGCTGGGCAGAAGAAAGTCCTGGTGTGGGATGGGGCTGGAGATGGGAAGGGGCTGTCTGTGGGCAGGGGCAGTGCTGCAGGAGCAGCAGTGGCCCAGGTTTATCTTTGTGTTTATCCCGGGTTTGTGGATGCCAGAGCCTCCTCTCAGTGGGGACACAGCACCAATCCCTGGGCACTCCCTGGAAGGGAATCCTGAGGCTGGGAAGGCTGATGGGATGTGTGTTCCCATTGCTGGTGTCATCCCAGCACGGGAGCATGGATCTGCTCTATGGGACTGGTGTGGGAGCAGGAACACCCCTGGAGTGTTCCACAGGGCTGGGGAGGGCACCTGGGGCTGTGTGGGCATTCCTGGGAGCTGAGGCAGAGCTGGGAAGCGCAGTGGCCATTGTCCCTTCGCTGTCCCCTCGCTGGCTGGAGCTGCTCTGTCGTTGCAGTGGGATGAGGCCCTGCTGACCATGAGCAAAGGAGAGAAGGCCCAGCTGGAGATCGAGCCCGAGTGGGCCTACGGCAAGAAGGGGCAGCCCGATGCCAAGTATCCTTCCATGACCTCTGCCTCCTCAGGAACCTGGGAATGCTGGGGGCAAGGAGCTGCTCTGTGGACAGGGATACAGGAGAGGGCTTCACTTGTTACAGCAGGCTCAGGACATTGCCACTTGGAGTTCAGGGCACCTCCTGGGGGTGCAATTGCACTTTTCTTTTGGAGAATAACCCATGTAGAGGGAACCTGCTGCTGTTTTCCACCTACATTTTTATTCCAGCTGCTTCCAAATGCTTCTGCCTGATGGGGATCCTAACCAGTGCAGGGAAACAGGAGCAAGGACACAGTTACACTTGGTTCTGGGATACAGCTGAAATAGGAGGTGGAGGAGTGATCCCACAGTGTTTCATGCAGCCCTGTTTCTTTTCCCCAACCCTTCTGGAGGAGGGGAAGGGATTCTTCTCCTGTGCTGGGATCCTGTGATCTGAAGGGCTGCCTGGACACTGTGACAGTGGGACAGTGTTACCTCCCCAGCCACTGCCCCACACCTGCAGACAAGGCTGGGGCAGCTCAGGGCAATAGGGAGCTGGGTGTGCTAATGAAGGTGTGTCTGTGGAGCTGTCCCTGTTTCCTGACAGCTCCTGCTGGGCAGCAGCTGTGGCTCCCTGCTGGACCTGGGATGTCCAGCTGGATCAGGAACATCCCAGAGACTTGGGAGAGGCTGGGGAGCAGCTGGGGACTCCCTGCCCAGGGGGGGGGTCACTGCAGGGGCTGTTTCATTTCAGTTTCCTTAACATTGCCAACAGGATCCCACCAAATGCAAAACTCTTCTTTGAAGTGGAGCTGGTGGATATTGAATGAAGAATTCCCTGTGCTGCTGGGAATCCATTTCTGCCAGAGAGAGCTTCCTGCTGGCCTTGTTGTAACTCCTGGCTCCGGTTACAGCAGTGCCCTTGTGGAGATGAGTGCTGAGTGTTGTCCCTGCCCCGCTGCTGTAGTGACAGCCCCACCACTAAAGCAGAGTTTGTACCTGCCAGTGCCTCCCTTCTTTGTGTCTGTGTTCCCCTTGCTCCTCTGCTGGGCACTGCAGAGCCCCCAGAGCAGCAGGGCCCACACCCAGCCAGGGCTCCTTCCCTCCTGTGGAGCCCAGTGCCACAGAATTCCTGCTCCACAGTCCCATGGCCTCACGTCCAGCCAGGGCTCCTTCCCTCCTGTGGAGCCCAGTGCCACAGAATTCCCGCTCCACAGTCCCATGGCCCCACACCCAGGCAGGGCTCCTTCCCTGCTGCAGAGCCCAATCCCACAGCATTCCTGTTCCACAATCCCTAGAATTCTTGCTCCACAATCCCACAGCATTCCCACTCCATTTATTTGACAGCAGCTCTGCTGGCAGGGATCCGGGTGTTCCACAGGTGTTCCCAGGTGTCCCTGTGCCACAGCCCCTCTTGTGAACACCACCAGAGCTCAACTCAGGCATTCTGTTCTCCCTCCTGGCTCGAATGAGGCAATCCAAGAAAGCTCAGAGCACTACTGAATTCCTCGCTTTTATTACAAAAATGGGAATGATCACTTTGATCAAAATGAAAAAAGTTTTGCTCACACCGTGTACATGAAAAACTCTAAATACAAAACTCATCCCAAACACAGTTTGTGCTTTTAAAAAAGAATGAAGGTGGTTTAATCCCTGCCCCCTCCCACACTACAGAACCCGTGTGGCAGCTCTGCCAAGGCCCAGTGCCAACACAGCCCAGGCCTGGAACACTTCCCTGGCAGTTGGGCTGGGAGCAGGACAAGCCGTGGCTCCAGCCCTGGGCCAGGGCCAGGCAGCAGAGCAGCTCTGGGGCAAAACCAACCCAAACCCCCACAGCTTCACCCACTCAATTATGGAATCATGAGACCAACGAGAATTCTTCTGATACTCCATAAATTAGTGCAGGGAATTAAAAAAATCATTTATGGTAAATGAGAATTGTACAGAGACCATTTATCAGTTACCAGCACACGGATCTTGCTTCACACATACCCCGTGAGCAGCAGCTCGGTTCACATGCAGAGGACCAAAAGCAGGTGGCACAACAGTTCCTTCACAGCCCAAAATTAGAAAAATATATTTTTTTTTATTCCATCTTTGTTGAAACTGCAGCACAGTGAACTCCACTCCCTCCGGGGATCAGGTTGTGTGGTAATACTGTCCGTAATTCCAGGCGTTCTGGTAGTTGTACTGGAACCAAGCACAGCAGCAGCATCAGCCACACTGTCCCTGCTGCACATGGAGCCCCCGGGGCAGCACAGCCCACACAGCTCCCCCAGCCCCACTGCACCCAGCTGGACCAGCACAGCACCCCTGGGAATGCAGGACAATGCTGCCATTCCCTCTGGAACAGCCTAGGGAAGGCAGGCGGGGGGGATAGAGGTACCACAGGGTGCTGCCACAGGATGGATCCTCACCACGAAGTCACAGAATCAAAATATCCTGAGCTGGAGGGACCCACAGGGATCACCCAGCCCAGCCCCTGTCCCTGCCCAGAGCCCAACAACCCCACCCTGTCCATCCCTGGAGCTCTGTCCAAAGGCTCCTGGAGCTCTGGCAGCCTCGGGGCCGTGCCCATGCCCTGGGGAGCCTGGGCAGTGCCAGCACCTCTGGGGAAGAGCCTTTCCCTGATCTCCAGCCTGAGCTGCCCTGGCCCAGCTTCAAGGCTGCCATTCCTGCAGGGCTGTGTGTGAAACTCAAGGCGTTTTTCCTGGCCTAGCACTAGACAGTGTGTGCTGGATGAGACTCCTCCCACTGCCTGACTCAGGAAAGAATTCCTGAGCTGGCTGCAGGCAATCCCAAAGCAGGGCTACCTGCTTGGGGTTGTGCCCCAGTTGTACACTGCTCTCCCAGCTCTGGGGGCTCTGCACAGTCTGAACAAAACTTTCATAAAACCACTTTCAAAACTTCCATGGATTTAAAAACCACATGGATGTGGCAGTAGGACATAGGTCAGGGGGGCCTTGTCAGTGCTGGACTGGATGGTCTTAGAGGGCTTTTCCAACCTCAACAATTCTATTCCCAGCTAAAATGCCCTGAAGGAAGAGCCCCAGAGGACAAGCTGATTTTGCTGGTGCTGTATACCAGCAGAACACATTCCAAGGCACTACAGGAATTAGTGCCTGGAGACAGTCACTATCTAGGCACACAGGAAAGGCACTCCAAGGCCAGTCTGGGCAGAACAGTTCCACACAGCACAGCCCTGCTGCCCTCCCCCTGTGTGACAGGACAGCCACCAAACTGCTGCTCGCTCCACACAGAAACAGGCCCAGGAGGTGCCAGCACCCCAGGAGCTGAGTTCTGTTTCCCAGGAGCTGGAAGCTTGCAGGCTGCCCCGGGCAGTGCCATCCATACCTGGTACCAGGCGTTGTAGTTGTAGGCGGCCTGGTTGACCTGCATGTCCCCGTCCATGAGCTGCGCTGACGCCAGCCCCGCCTCCTCCGTCAGCAGCTTCTTCTCGTCCGGCTCCTCTGAGCTGCAAGGGAACACAGCCTGTTCTGGCACCTTGCAGGGATGCTGGGCAGCTTAAACTGCTCAGCTGGGTGAGGGAATTGGGGTCAGGAAAGGACAGTTTGTGTTGTGCTTCAGAACAGGCTGGGTTTAAAGCTGGTGCCCAAACTGAGACAGCAAAGGCATGTTCCTGTTTAGAGACTGAGTTATTTTACCAGCACTGTTTGGCTCAACACAACAACTCAACACAACAACTCCAAAACTTATTTTCCAAAATTGTTTCCATCTCTGGAAGTGTCCAAGGCCAAGATGGATGGAGATCTGAGCAGCTTATTGAAGGTGTCCCTGTCCATGGCAGGTTTTAGGATTTAAGGTCCCTTCCAATGCAAACAATTCCGTGAATATTTAAGGCAGCACAGCTCTATTTAGTACACACTTCAAAGGACTAAAATAAAGTGACTCCATTCTCTCATCAGTCAGTTCAAAGCTGACAAACACCTACACTGACAGACTAAAGAACCCCCCCAGAGTGAGGCTGCTCCCTGCCTGCCCCCAGAGCTGTCCCTGCCCAGCCCAGGGCAGCTGGGCTCAGTCCGTACCCGTTCTCCGCCCGCCGCTTCAGCGTCTCCTGCTCCTTCAGCAGCGCCTGGTGCTCGTCGTAGGCATCCAGGAGCCTGGGGAGAGCACAGCCAGTCAAGCCTTGCCAATATCTGAAACACCTGAGCAATGCCTACTGGAAACTGTAACAATACAGCACCTCGCAATGTAATACATTTTAATGAGTGACCCACCACCAACAGGGGAAAGCCAACTCGGTTCCATTCACAACAGCTCCAGTTCCCAACCTGCTGAACTTCCCTCACACTTTATGCAGTTTTCATCAAGCTCCTTTATAAAGAAGTTTTCTAGAAGTGATTTGTGATTTAGCTGCTCCTTCAGAGCCTGCTGGTGATGCCACCCACAGCAGCACAGAGATGTGGAAGTCAGTATTTAAAGACTGGAAATTATTCCAATTCCAAAGCACTTAACGGCCTTTGCCCATCCAACAGGGAAGAACAAGTGTGGTTAATGCAGCACAGGAGAGTCCTGGATAAAATTCTCACAAATACTGAAACACCCCCTCATCTGCAGCATCTCACAAAATCTGCAGCTTCTGACAGTGTACTCTGGGTGAAAAGCATTCCTCCTACTCATTCTCTGCTCTGTGATTATTTGGGAACTGCAAAATTCCTTGTGTTTGATCTGCCTCAGATCCCAAACTTACACTGACTAGCTGCCATGCAGAGGCAGCAGAATTTAAGAATAGCTATTGTTAAAAACACACAAAGCAGAAAAACTGACTTGTCATTAATTCTTCCAGGTTATTTAGCTGCAAAATGTAAATAAAAACAACAGACAATTAAGAGGAAAAATATACTGTAGTACTGAATTTAAAACGTGCATTTCTGGTGTATCCTCCCACATAAGTGCACAGTTGTTAGTGCTGAATATTGAAAAATCCAACCAGTGCAGTTTTGGGAACAAGCAGCAGCTCCCAGGGAACAGAGTCTCAAAGGACACCTGTGTCACAGACCTGTTCCATTCCCCTGGGGAGCACCTCCCTTCACAGGGCTTAGCAAGGGCAAACCACAGGAAAACCTGGTGGGCAGCAAAGCTCTGCTCAGTGAGGTGTTGGGCACTTCAGATAAAAAGGGGCAATTATCTGAAAAGAGATTCCTGTATAAAAATCTATTCCTGTTTAACACCAGAAGGTTGGTTTAGAAAAAGGAGCTGTTCCTTACAAAGAGCTGATGGCACAAAGAAAACAGTTTTACAGAAGCCACTGAGCCCACCCTTTTCCCAGCACTCTCCCAGTGACCCGAGTTTGGCCACTGCTCACAGGGCATCTTACTTGTTTACATCAGACCCAAAATCTTCCAGGAATTCCACTTTTCTCTGTGAGAACGTGATCCTCATTTTGATGGACAAGGCCCCATGGACGGCCTTGTCAAAGCAGCTCAGGATGTTCTCCTCGTTCTGCTTGAGGTCACCACTGTACTCCATCTCCAGCAGGTTCAGGTACAGTTTGGTGTTTTCCTGTGCAAAACAGGCATTAGGAGGTGCACACCTGACTCTCACAGCAGGTATTTAACTCTGACTGTTACACACCACAATGCACCCCATAAACACACACACACAGTGACAGGCAATAAAGGGATTTTCCTCTCTCCCTGGGCTGGCTTGTTGCACAAACAGACCACAAGTGACCGACACCACAAACTCAGGTGGCTGCACTTTGTTGGCAGCATCTGAGTGCCAGATATTCCTGTGCTGACACCAAACCACCAAATACTGCCCCCCACACCAATGACACTGAACGCACTGAGAACATTTAAGATTCTAAAAATTAAAATAAAGGTGCAAAGCATATCGTGCTTCTGATGGGAAAAGGGTGCCAGCTTCCAGATTCCCAAGCTGGGACCTTGGCAACATCAGTTTAGAGGGACTGTTGTCTCCATGCAGTAATGGGACATTACATCCAGTTACAACTCCTGTCATCACTGTTGCCATGTTTTACAAAATGCTTCAGAAAGAGAGAAAGACACCGGGGTGTTTTGAGTTTTGGGTAAGACAGCCAAGAGGGAACACATACTTTGTCCAGTTCTATGGCTTCTGACAGCACTTTTCTTGCCTTTGGCAGGTTTTTCTGCACTTTGAAGAGGTGTCGGGCGAGTTTGATGGCATAGAAGGAGGCTTCACTGATGGACTTGGCATTCCTGACAGCATCTTCCAGCAGCTGCTCCGCCTCCTCCATGTTGCCGTGCCGGCGCTCCAGGCTCACCCTGCGCAGGCGGATCATGGCCAGCCCCAGGATGCACTCCTCAAACGTCTTCAGGATCCTCCTGGCTTCATCAATGTTGCCTGGAACAGCAGGGAGATGCTTTAGGACAGGGCAGATCCCACAGCTCCCTGAGCAGAGTCCCCATCAGAGGCAGGGCTGCCCTTACCCTGCTGCTCCTCGAAGGCTGCCCACAGCATGTGCACCATGGGCTTCTTGGGCAGGTGGATGGTGCAGGCCCTGCTGTACACGTGCCTCACACCCTCGATGCTGTGGTTCTCCATGTATTTGGCATACTAGGGTTGGAAACAGAGCAGAGACCAGCCAGGTTAAAGCTTGTATTTGTCTCCAAGAACATGCCAGAACGATAAAATTCTTTTGTTTAAACCCATTCAGCACCTTTATGGAACCACTAGACTAGTTTCTGTAAGGAAGGACGTAGAGAGGCAACGCAGTTGGCAAATGCAGCAGTCAAATCTGGTTGCAAGCAGACCATCTCCTAATGCAACAGATATAGTTATAGATGAACAACGTTCCACAGGGTACAAGGGTTAGTCACCAGGTCAAGGTGTGCACCAGCAGAGCTGTGAGCTGCCTCCCTTACCTTGATCCAGAAGTCCTCATAGAGGGCACATGAAATGACACATCTCTCAAAGAGGACCACGACTCGCTCGTGAGTGCCATTCTCTATCTCAAACTCTAAGTACTCTTTCCAGTTTTTCAGCTGAATTTTCTCCAGAGGTTTTACATGAAAGTAAGGCCTCTTGATCTGCAAGAGTCACAGGATGCAACTGGTGATTACAAATACACCATCAAGGGGGGGGTTAAACAATCAACAGCCACACAACCAACACTCAGTTCCTGCCATTTCAGTGATCAGGGCTCCAGTGACACCTCCTCATCTACTCAATCCAGGGTTATCCAGGCACAGATCAAGGGATTTACTACAGTGACATTCCAGGCTGGAAACCTCCTTTCCTAGAGAGCTTTTGGAGTGCAAGTGTTTATAGAGATGCTGGGGGAGGACCCAAGGCAGCCCAGTGTCAGTGACATTATGGACACACTGGTCATTGCCCACACCCACCCACATGAGTCAAGTGCTCACTGTAGGACACCCAGCCCACAAATTCAACCCAGAATTAGGTTGAGAATCATGACAAGGAAAGACAAAGCACTGAACTGGACTTCCTATCAAGCATTTACATCAATCTGGTTATAGCAAGACCACAAATTTAGCACCATCGTCTTGTTATTGGTGGCTGCAAGAGGGGCTGGGTGGGACAGAGCTCAGCACAGAAAATTAAACATTGCTCTGTTTAAACTGAAATTGCTTTGCCTGGCATCCTGCCAGAGATCCTTTGCTTTTGCTCACCATCTTTATTGCATGTGATTATCTCTCTCCTGTGCTGCAATTTCCTCTCAGATCCAAACCCATACAAATGGATGAAGAACTTACAGAAACTAAGGAGAATCCAATTCTTCAAAGTCACCTGAAATTTGAAGCCAATCCCTCCCTTCATGCGTCTCACTGATCTCTGGTGTGGAACCCAACATTTTGTGGGCATTTTGCCCAGCTCACAGTCCCATTTCTGCTGGAAAGAGCTCTAAGCAGCCCCTAGGCCCTGGGTGGGATCTGTGCCAAGCCACCCCACTGCTGTCCTTTACGGACATGCTGAACTCTGCACGTCCAGCTCCCCCTAGCCCCAGCCCCTCAGGGCTTCAGAGCAGACACTGCTGGTAACAAGAACAGCAGCAAGGGGACACTCAGTTTCCCACACCTTTCCTGCCCAATGCCCACAGTTCCAGTGTTCTCCCAAGTCCCACAGATGTGCAGCTGAAGGCTTCCCAAGGCAGGAATCTGGGACACTCTGCCTGCTCTGCTCCCTCCTGCCACGGGTCACGGGTACAGAGCCCACTGACAATGGCTCCCCACTCTGCTTGGGAGATCCTGGGCTGTCCAGGCACCTGGCCCAGTCCCACCCAGTGCAGTCAACCACCCTCCAGTACTGACATCACCCAACCCATTAAAGAGTCTCTGAAAACCTAACCCAGCTGGGTAACACAATGGACTTTTTAGAATAAGAAGTAAATTTAAAACAAGGACCATGTTTGCCAGGAAGAAAAATACAACGACTGAGAATGAAAACCTTCCGCTGTTTTTTCAAACAGAATCCAACCTAAGTCTACAGCAAAAGCTGTATATTTGCAGTGATTAAATTATTAGTTTAATTAATTACTTTTAATATATTATACATAGGAGGTCCAAACCAAAAGCTACCTGATAAAGTGTGTAATGTTAAAATACAAAACCACAGGAATTTCATTCTCCTCTGAGCAGAGGCTTACCTTTCAAAGAGAATCCCCTCCATCCCCTCATGCCTTTGCACCACCCCAGGGCATGAGCAGCACTAACTCTCAGGACCCACTGGCTTAGCAAACATTACAGCACCTTGCCTCTCTCCAAACACTGCTCTGAGATCTTTACATCACCAGGTGCCTCTTCACAAGAAAAAGGGCAGAGAAGTGAAACTGTTCCAGCTTTGAGTCTCTGCTCAACCCCCTCCCAGCAGTTTAAGTTAAGGCTGTTTCATAGAATTCCCAGCTCCCAGTCCTGTTCCCAAACCACCTGCTGGTGCTGCCTCACACAAACCCCACTTACCGCTTCCTCAAACGTCCACCTCTTACTGACTTCATGCTCGTTGTGGTTAAATATCTCCTGATGGATCTCAATGATTCTGTGCCTCATGTTCTCTATCTCAGTGATTAGCTAGAACAGAATGTTAGAAAATATAACACAAGCAGACATGGTATCACCTTTGTAACTGCTTCCTATGCCAGCGATGTGTATGGATTCTCCCTGAGCAGCCAGGGAAGGGCTGGGACACTGCCTGATGAAGCCCTGACACACACAGCTGAACTGGTTTTTATCCCATGCTAAAGCTGATTGGAGATTAAAGATGGATTTGGATCCAAGTCAGCCCCAGTTTCAATGTGTCTGTGTTTTCACTCTCAGCAATTCCTTTGGACAGCTCCAGGCTTTCCCAGGCTTTTAACAGTCTGAACCTGCCCAGGCCACTGCTGATGAGGAGCTTTCTTAGACTACAGATCCCAACCTGCTGACCTAGAATAATTACTGTTTGCTCCTAAGGTTGTGTACATTGCTTCTTTACATTTTCTAACTCATTTCTTTAACACCTCTGCCAGCACTGGAAGGGGCTGTCCTGTTACCACAAGAGCCACAGCGCAGTGACATGCAGGAGCTCTATGGGCACAGCTCAAGTGGCTGCAGTGGAACCCCTGCCCCAGAGAAGGACAGGGTGCCAGTTCCCATCCCATGCAGGTGCCTTGGTGGGGTCAGTGATGTCCTCAATGCTGCAGGGCACTGATATGTAGAAGCTCTCTGGGCACAACTCAAGTGGGTGCAGTGGAACTCCTATCCCAGCCCCAGGGAAGGACAAGGTGGTACTTTGTGCCCACCCCGTGCAGGTACCTAGGTGGGGTCGGTGATGTCCTTGGTGCCACAGGGCACTGATGTGCAGGAGCTCTCTGGCACTGCCCAGCTACAGCAGACTGAGCTGGCTGCAGTGGAAGCCCTGCCCAGCCCCAGGGAAGGACGGGGTGGCACTTTGTGCCCACCCGTGCAGGTACCTTGGCGGGGTCGGTGATGTCCTCGGTGCCGCAGGGCAGCTCTTCCCCGTCCTCGCCGCTGTGGCCACTGGCGGCCGCCAGCTCCCGGCGCAGCTGCACAAACTGCTCTGTGGTCAGGAAGTCTCGGGGCAGGTTGTTCTGGATGTGCTCTTTAAACCTAACAACAGCCACAAAGAGGCACTGCTGCAACAAAGGGGTTGTTTCATGCTGCACTGCTGCCCAACAGGGCACAACTGTAAGTCCCAGGGGGTTCTGCTTTGCTTCATCGCCCCTGAGTGACACTGAGTGCCAGCTCACACCCAGAACTGCCAGCATCCATCACCCTCACAGGTGCCATGTGCCAAAGGGCAGCATGGCAGCCTGACAGAACCCTTGTCACGGAATAGAGATGGCAAAGAACAAAATAATTTATAAAGGATATACTTTATTTCCCACACCAAGAGGTCTGGGGAAGATTGTGTTCAGTTTAACTGAGGTTGCTGCTCAAGTCTCCCTACCAATGCAGAATTCCACTCTCTAAAACTCAACCAGCATTCCTCTTTAGTCAGTTAAATTAGTGCTTCACCACACATGGGCATTGCATGAGTATTAAAGTCCAAACCTGCTCCTTCTGATTTCTCAAAGACATCCTCTCTTCTTCCCCACACTTCCAAGGCCTGCCCTTATTCCACAACAAAACCTCTGAATTTACCTAAAACCAAATTCCTCAAATGTGCACCAGTACTTTTAAACAATTGGTCCAACTGCCTGAGTGTATAAGTACACAACTACATAAAACTGTTCCAAGTTCTTGTGCTGAGTATTTCCACCTCTCCCATGGCATTAACTCCCTGTTTTCCCTTTACCTCTGGAAGTGATGGCTGTAGAGCTGCGTTGGGATTCCTAGGATGCGGTCATAGATGGATGTAACCTCCCTTAGGTTTCCCTGGTCATTTTCCCAGTTTATATACATTTCCCAGAGTCTGTCAGAACGGAAATCTGTCCCAGCAGCCAGCACTGCGTGTTCATAGGCTCTGGAAAAGGAAAGGTTTTACACTGGTTTCTGGATGCCAGGACAGAACAAGGAAGGAAAGTCCTGGCTCTTATTAAAGGTTATGAGCGCTCTCATTTATTTGAAACTAGACTTATATTAATTATTTACATACTTCAGAGTGTTTTCCAGATATCTACAGAAAGGTATCTAGAGATTCCGAAAGTTCACACTCCTTTTTTTTCCTCCAGCACTTCCACAACAGAACAAACACAGGCAACAGCAAAAGCCACTGGCAGGAACATAAGATATTAGGAAAATACACAACCTTTATCACTTTTGTCTTGTACAGACTCCAAACCCACCAGTGCAGCACTGTAACACCCAAA
Organism: Irena cyanogastra; assembly: GCA_013397155.1. NCBI lineage: Eukaryota > Metazoa > Chordata > Aves > Passeriformes > Irenidae > Irena > Irena cyanogastra. The sequence goes on along the minus strand of VWZV01012654.1, from coordinate 67,833 downwards.
AGCTGTACAGCAATTCTGCAGCTTGATTCAGATCCAATTCCAGTTCAATTAAGCCTTCTGATCAAACTCTAGCCCAACCCTTTAACTAGGTCCACTGCCAGCCACAGCGAGCAGACACATCCTAACCTTGGAAACCTCAAGGAATTGAATTCCAGGATTCCAAATGCTGCACAAAGTATTTCTTAACACCCAGTCTGAAGCTCTCAAGCTTTTGCCCCTTGTACCCACTGTACTGTCTCCCCAAATTCTTATGGAATTTGGCTCCATCATCTCTTAATTTAAAACCAGGTTGTTATGAATTTGTCCCTTGTCTTACAAACACAATAATCTGATCCCAGTGGTGCATATGGATATCAGGCTGCTCCCAACTCACCCCCTGATGGTACTGTTAGTTTCAGGATCAGCAGGGTCCAAGGTCTCCTTTAAGAAGTTTATATAATGTATCCAAAGATCAACACTAAGAGGAATTGCCTGAAGCCCTCGGCGATAGACCTATGAAGAGAACATGAACTGTACTTCAAATCCTTAATGGGGTCCTAAGAGAGAGGCAACACTGTGTTATCCGGTGAACCTTAGAAATACTAATTACTGGAATTTTGTTTAAATAATCTACCATTACCATTCGGGTGGAGGTTGGATAGAACATGGCAATGTTCTGATCTCCACGTGCAGAGTCTTGATCTTCAAAGCGCAGCGGTCCCTGCATTCTGACCAGGTTGTGTGGGCAGGCTTTGGGGTACAGACCATAGGGCACAGACCCATTAGAGCATCATTGACAGCGTCTGACCAAAAATGCAATAAGATGGAGCAATTGTGACCAGCAAACCAACTATATTGTTTTGAAAATGAGTAATAAATGGAAGTGACAGAAAAGCCCTGCCCTACTTGTTAAGCTGCAGTGTAATACAGAGGCTTGCACTGCAAAGCTTGACAAACTGTAGAGGTTTAACGCACCTGCCAACAAAGAGAGAGAACATTAGCTCCAAATGCCACAGCTGTGACACGTGCAAACACGTCCCTCGAGCCCTGGCCGTGCAGGGCAGGCACTGGCAGCCCAATGACTCGCAGTGGGACAGTCATTGTCGGCTTTGGGACTGGTGGCAGTGCTGGCCCCGGGCCCTACGTACCTCGTCTGACTGCTTGATGTTGTCGTGGCGCTTCTCCAGGTCTGCGTACTTCTTCCAGTACCCATAGCAGTAGGGGTAGTGTGAGAAAAACCTGTCAAAGGCTTTCCTGGCTGCTGGCAAGTGGTTCTGTGGGAAACACAGAGTGAGCATAATCAGCGCTTTTCTTAGTAACAGCTTCAGGTTATTTTAAATACAATTTTTAACACTGTGTTAGAAATGCCTGGTGTTAGTTTGACATTGACAACCCAGGCTACTGGAAGTTGACCCTGCACATGGCAGGGAGGTGGAGCTGGATGAGCTCCTTAAGGTCACTACCAACCCAAACCATCCTGGCATTTTATGATTAAATGACAACAGTGGCAAGGACAGCTGTTTTAAATCAGCATCTGTGACAGACTGAAGTCCATTCCACATCTGCCACCGGAATTCCACTACTTTAGTTTTGTTTATTTATTTAGGGGAGACTGAAGAGAAAGGGGCAGGTACTAACCTCCTGTTCTACGTACTGCAGTAGATAAACCCATCCTGTGAAGTCCTGTGGATTATCCTCTACTACTTTCCAAAACTTGTCAAAATCCGGAGGGAAGTCAGCCTCGATATCTGTGGTCTGTAAGCTCTCAATGTTCGGAATTTCGCTCTCCTGCGTGTTGTCCTCGTTGAGGTCCGGGGAGCTGTCCGGGGACTGCTCCATCTCGGTGACACTCATGATCTCGGTGCTGAAGTCCATGTGCTGCTCCTCGGCCACACTCTCGGCGCCGGGCTCCGCGCTCTCCTTGCCCACAGTGGGCTGCTCCTCCTCCGTGCTCTCCGCGTTCTCCATGGCACCGCTGTGCGACTGGATCCTGGGGGAACAGCACCAGTCACAACTCCTGGGGCACAGGTGATCCAGGCATCCCTGTACTGCACCACAACCCCGATTACATCTGCCTCACGCATTGGCTTTGTTCAACAATAAAAATGTTAACAGCAGGATGGATTTTCATGGATTTTCACATCTGCACATATAAATCATTGTGAATTTCTAAAAAACTATTGCAGAGAGCTACCGAGGTATAAAAGGGAATCATTGCAGTTTTCCTGTAGGAGTCCAGTGGAAGTCTGTTCCAAATAAAGAACTACGTTCAAATTCCATAGAAACATTCAGGCTGGAAAAGCTGTCTGAGACCATTAGGTCCAAGTTATTTCAGCAGTGCCATGGCCACCGTGGACCCACATGCCTAAATTAGCTCAATTTTCCTACTTAGTACAAGTCAGTAAATTCTTTGTGAAATAAACAGGTGTTAAAAGATGCCCTCAACACCAGGCTAGAGCAAAGAAAATAATTACTGTCAGCACCAACTCAGTCCCCATTAGTGATGTCCAAACACACCCAGGAGCACTAGAGGGCCACAGAAATGCTCTGGCAGCCGCTGACTTGCAGCCCCTCACTCCCACCCACACCCAGTGCCAGGCGCTTCCTCCCGGCCCTTGGGACAGACTCTTGCTTCCTCCCACTCTTCCTTTGATGTCCCTGCCAAGAGCCACTGCCTGGCCCTGCCCTGCTGTGCCAGCACCAGGCCAGCCTGACCTGGCTGGGTGCCACCCAGCCTCGGCTGATCTCGGCCTTCCCTCCTGGAGCCGGAGCACTGAGCCGAGCCTGCTCCGCGCCCCTGACAGCTCAGGGATCCCAGGGAACACCACCCTGCAGCACACAACAGCTCCCAGCTGTGAGTCCAGCTGGGATGAAGGACAGGGTTGGACTGTCATCCTCACACGCTGCGCTGCACTCCTGGTTCCTCCTGTGTTCTCCTCAGAGCAGACAGCAAACGCATTTGGGATTTAAAAATGAAAGCACAAGTCCCCACCCCAGAACTCTCCAGAGTTCTTTCACACCAAGAACCTGAAGAGACAACACCCAGACCATTGTTTTCACTTCAACAAGGATGTGGATAAGAAAGACAACACTACATACTGGGGTGAAGTTCTTGCCAGAAAGGAACAATCTCTCTACCTTATCTTTGGCAGCTTCAACTCCTGGGACAACAGTTCATGTTTCCCCAGGAGTTCACCAAGCCAAGGAACTTTGGCACAATGTTCAAGAGTCCATGTGGTCTACCCTGCAAGTTTTCTAACAGCTGCTTTTTGAAGTATTTCTGTTCTCCATCTTTAGGCAGCCACGGGCTTGGAGCAGCCTGGAGTAGTGAAAGGTGCCCCTGCTCACGGCAGGGGGTGGAACTGGATGGGCTTCGAAGTGTCTTCCAGCCCAAACCATTTTGTGACTCTAGGATTTTGAGAAAAAACCTCATTTGTAACATTAAGTATCAAAGAGTATCACTGTGCCTTTTCCAGTGCAACAGGCAGAGATCTGAATCACTCAAAGGCTGCTGCACCTCAGAGAGTACCTCCTGATGGTTTTAAAATCAAGGAGTAAGAGGAGGGAGTGACACAAACTGCAGCCACAGCACTAGAAAAAATAGTTTACAGGCTATTTACAGCTCTAAAATTTGATGTAACAGTGACAGAGGTAACTAGAGATGCGACAAGAGGAAATGGCTTCAAGTAGCACCAGGAGAGGTTTGTGAGGGATATTTGGGAAATTTCTTCATGGAAAGGCTGTCCGGCCCTGGCACAGCTGCCCAGGGCAGTGCTGGAGTCCCCATCCCTGGGGAGATTTTTTTTTTAAAATCCCTGGAGGGATTTACAGTCCTGTGGACGTGGCACTTGGGGACACAGGGTAGTGGCGGCCTTGTGCGGGCATGGTTGGACGCAATGATTCCACAGATTTTGCCATCATTAGAAATGCAGTAATTCACAACCTAAACTTATTCTGATGTTTAACAGATGTTTTCTCTCTCTAGCTGGTTCAGAGGACATATTCCATCTTATAAAAAACAGCTCTCCAAATCCAGCTGTCTTCAGATTAGGAGGGGAAAAAAGAACAAGGGAGAAGCCATACGGATCAGCACACGAGGTCTGAGCTTGGGAAAACTCACAAGGATCAGCACACGAAGCTTCAAAGTGAAACCAAGTCTGTCTGACAGCTCTTCCAGCCAAACGCCTTCCAGTCTGGTCCCTGGCATATCCCAAAATCGGACAGCAATCCATGGTTTAAACCAGCCAACGCAACAGGCCATGCCTGGCCACGAAAAGTCCAGGGGTGGGGCACACCGGGGAAACTTAATTCGGGGGTTTTCACTTTAATTCCAAAGGGTTTGACATCACACAGGCTAAACAACTGAATCAGAGTATCAGATAGCTACACACACACTGGTATTAAATAATTAATGCCAACATGTATTACTCAGCCTCTTACCAGCAAATGCTGTACACAAAACTGCCGCTCATAAACGTGAATGAACTAATGGAAAACAAACAGGAAAACTGCAGAGGGGCAGGAATGTGGAGCCTTATCTGAGCTCTGCCCAGAGCGCTCCATTCATACCCCTGATAAGGCGCTGCTGGAACCACCCGGGGCAGGGCCGGCGCTGCTCGGGCCCAGCGCGGCTGTGGCGCGATTAGGTTTGAATCACGGAATCATTTACTGGGAAAGCCCTTCAAGGCCATCGAGTCCCAGCTGTGCCCGATCCTCACCTCGCCGCCAGNGGCCTCACGCACCGCGCACGCGCACAGCGCCCCGCGCGCGCGCACCTCCCGCGTGCCTGCCTGGCCCCGCGCGTGCGCACCGGCCGCCCCCAGCGCCCGCCCCCAGTGCCCGCCCCTTCCCGCCAAATGGCGCCGGTCCCGGTACGGGAATGAAATAAATATAACCGGCTACGGGAATATATAGAGCCTGGTAAAGGGGATAAAATAAATACAGCCCCCTATGGAAACAAATCATTTGGGTTGGAAGACACTTCCAAGATCACCCAGTCCCGNCAACATGTATTACTCAGCCTCTTACCAGCAAATGCTGTACACAAAACTGCCGCTCATAAACGTGAATGAACTAATGGAAAACAAACAGGAAAACTGCAGAGGGGCAGGAATGTGGAGCCTTATCTGAGCTCTGCCCAGAGCGCTCCATTCATACCCCTGATAAGGCGCTGCTGGAACCACCCGGGGCAGGGCCGGCGCTGCTCGGGCCCAGCGCGGCTGTGGCGCGATTAGGTTTGAATCACGGAATCATTTACTGGGAAAGCCCTTCAAGGCCATCGAGTCCCAGCTGTGCCCGATCCTCACCTCGCCGCCAGCCCAGAGCTCGGAGTGCCACGTCCAGGAATTCCTGGAACACTTCCAGGGATGGGCACTCCAAACCGCCCTGGGCAGCCCCTGCCAAGGCCCGACCGCGCTTTCCAGGGGGAAATTCCTGCTGATGTCCACCCTGAGCCTCCCCCGGCCCAGCCTGAGGCCGTTCCCTCTCGATCAGGGCCTCTCCGGGGCCCAGTCTGAGCAATAACGTCACAAACCGCGCGGCGCGGAGCGGAGCGGCTCCGCGCGGGCCCGTTACTCGCCCAGCGGCCGTTCAGCGCAGACAACGGGGATACAAGGATACAACAGGGATACCGGGATACACCCCCACGGCAGAGTTCACCTCTCGGGCACACCTGAGGCCCGGCAGCGGCCGCGAGGCCGACACGGCGCTCGGAGCGCCCCGCGCGCGGCCCGGCCCAGTCCCCGCCCGCCTCGGCCTCCCGGCCCGNTCTCCTCCTGTCCCTGTTCCCTGGAGCAGAGCCCGACCCCCCCGGCTGTCCCCTCCTGGCAGGAGCTGTGCAGAGCCACAAGGGCCCCCCCGAGCCTCCTTTGCTCCAGGCTGAGCCTCTTCCCAGCTCCCTCAGGAATTCTCCAGCCCCTTCCCAGCTCCGTTCCCTTCCCTGGGCACACTCCAGCCACTCCAGGTCCCTTTTAAAGTGAGGGGCCCAGTGCTGATTGGGCCCTCCAGGATTGGAGGTGTCTCAGCAGTGCCAGCACAACAGCCACTGCCGTGGTCCTGCTGCCACACTATTCCTGGTCCAGGCCAGGTGCCTTTGGCCTGTTGCCTGTTTGGCACACCTTGGCTCGCATTCAGCTGCTGTCACCGGGTTTCTTCGAGCAGAGCAGCTCTTGAGCCACTCCTCCCCACCCCTTTGCAGAAATGCATCCCTGTACAGAAATAAATCCCTTTATTTATATATCCCATTGTGTCCCATATCCAACATGTCCAGAGCCTGCGGCTGGGGAAGGAGAAGGGTCGGGGTTCGTTCTCCCTACTGCCCAGCCCTGAGACAACAAATACTGCACCACTGCCTGTGGGGGTACAAAAATACATGTTTTTCACAAACAGCACTGCATCACTGTGTCCAGGATTCTCTTCCACTTTTCCACATAAAGCGCAGTGCTGATGTGATCGTATGGTTCTTCACAAGCAATCCAGGTACAGGTCCTGGGCTGGAGCCTCTGAAGGGAAGCACAGATGGGCTGGAGCGGCTCCTCCATGGCCATGCTGGTCACAATGAGGGGAGCCAGCCCCAAACTGCCCAGCGCAGCCCAGTTTAGTCCTTCAGGCTGGCCCGGCCCAGCACAGCCCAGTTCAATCCCGCAGGCTGGCCCAGCACAGCCCAGTTCAATCCTGCAGGCTGGCCCAGCACAGCCCAGTTCAATCCTGCAGGCTGGCCCAGCACAGCCCAGTTCAGGCCCTCAGGCTGGCCCAGCACTGCCCAGTTCAGGCCCTCAGGCTGGCCCAGCACAGCCCAGTTCAGGCCCTCAGGCTGGCCCAGCACTGCCCATTTCAGGCCTCAGGCTGGCCCAGCATGGCCGAGTTCAGCTCCCCAGGCTCTCCCAGCCCAGCTCTGGGGTCTCTCCCGGTGCAGTCCAGCCCAGCCCGGCTCCGGGGGCTCCCCCGGCTCCCTCAGGCACCGTGGCCAGCTCAGGGGCTGTTCCCGCCTGCATCCCGGCAGCACCGTCCGCGTGCCCGGCTCAGGCAGCGCTGGAGCTTCACCTGCAGGCACAGCGATTTTACGTTCCCGTCTCCAAAAGCTCCTCCAGGCTCTTCCTGATGTGTGGGGGCTGAGCTGCAGCGTGGGCAAGCAGGCCAGGGCCCATCTGTGCCCACAGGGCCTGGGCTAAGGCGGCCGTGGCCGTGCGGGGGCCGGGCACGGAGCCGCCGCTGGCCGAGCTGCCCAGCAGGTGCCACAGCACGGGCAGCACCTTCTGCTCCACGGCACAGGGCTTCCGAGGGTACAGCTCTGGGACCAGCTCTGCCAGAGAAAATACTCATGTCAGTCACAGGTTAGGTGTGATCCCAGACTTTGAGAGTGGTACAGCTGCGGGACCAGCTCTGCCAGAGAAAATACTCATGTCAGTCACAGGTTAGGTGTGATCCCAGACTTTGAGAGGGGTACAGCTCTGGGACCAGATCTGTGGGATCCCTAGCTTTGAGATGGTTACAGCTTTGGCGCCCACTCTGTCAGAGAAAATATTCATTTAAATTACAATTTTGATGTGATCCGCACCTTTGAGAAGGGTACAGCTCTGGCACTAGCTCTGCAAGGCAGCAAGCCAGGGGTCAGGATAAAATCATAATTTAAATTATAATTTAGATGTGATCCCCAGCTTTGAGATGGTTACAGCTCTGGCACAAGCTCTGTCAGGAGAAAATATCCATTTAAATTACAATTTCAGTGGGATCCCCAGCTTTGAAAGGAGCACAGCTCCAGCACCAGCTCTGCAAGGCAGCAAGCAGAGGTCAGGATAAAATATCCATTTAAATTACAATTTCGATGTGATTCCCCGCCTTTGAAAGGGGTTTAAAAGCACTTAAATCATCTCCTCAAACTGCTGCTGTACACAAGTTTGCTGTTGCAACATCATCAGCTCCCATAAAAAAGAGCAGATTTTCCCACAACCACTCCTTTTATCTTCTCCCAAGAGTTTACACAGTAGCACCAGTGCTGCTGATAATTACACTTCTCCATTAAGCTAAAAAAACTAAAAGAAAGAAAGGGGATTTTAGGTTGGGTTTTTTCTGTTAGGATTCTCATAAGGACCTTTATTTCTCACGGTGTAAGTTCTGGTATCTCCAATTTCCCCTCTACCTCACAAAGAAGCAGTAGATATTTAAGAAAAAAGCAGCCTTATACTGTAAATATAGAATCACAGAATGATGGAATATCCTGAGCTGGAAGAGACCCACAAAGATCACAAGTCTAACTCCTGGCCCTGCACACACATATATAAAATATGTATAAAAATAAATACATATGTTTATAGGATGAAATATTTTCCCTGCTTGGACAATTAAACACAGAATCATTTTGCTTGGAATAGATACTCAAGCATGAATTCAGTGTTTCATTAGCAAATGTTTCCCTCTCTGCCAGAACAGCCTCTTCTGATATATAATACAAACCACTCCAAAAATCCCAGCAAAAGAGGGACTGTTGAAAGGCTGTTTAACACCCTCAGAAAGCATAAATTTAGGGATATTTCAAGAACAGCCTGTCCATTGTGTTATTGAGTTCCATTTCACACAGAACTGCTCTGCAAGTCAGCCAAGGAAATGTTTGGTTCAAGCATATTTCCCATAAAGAAATTTCTTGTTCATTTAAAACATGGAAATTCAGCTTTTCTCAAGGAATTCCTGGCTAGAGGGTGGGGAGGGGCTGGGCTGGAATTGCCAGAGCAGCTGGGGCTGCCCCTGGATCCCTGGCAGTGCCCAAGGCCAGGCTGGACACTGGGACAGTGGGAGGTGTCCCTGCCATGGCAGGGGTGGCACTGGGTGGGATTTGAGGTCCCTTCCAACCCCAACCAATCTGGATTCCTCGCAGAAGCAAGGGGGAATGAGCACTGGGAAAGGGAATACAATGCCATGTTAAAATTAATTATATGCTTAAGGTATTTATAAATGTTAATCCTTAAGGTATTTAAATATATGAGGTATTCAAATTTTAATTAAATCCTTAATATATTTATAAATATTTATAAATTCCAGGTATTTATAGATCTTTCATCTGACTATATAATACTAATGCTAATCCTTTGTTTTGTCAGCAATATCTCCAATTTCCATTAAAGAGCTGAAATGTGACAACTGCTGCACAACCTCCTGAGACAGAAGGGAAGGTACAGACCCACCTCCACCTTGCAAATAATTTCCCTAATTAAGGGAACCCAACAAACCAAACAAGCAAAGGAAAACAGCACTTTACCAGCCAGCTTTTCTGTCAGGTCCTGCTTTGCTTTTCCACTCAGGAACTGGGCTTTTGTGCAGAACGGCTGCAGGAGCAAGGAGGTGTCTAAAGGCAAAGAGCAAAACATGTTAAATTTTTAAATGGAAATTAAATTATCTGGAAATAAACACAACATGGGAAAAGGTAAGTAAGAAAATGCTATGGAAAAATAACCAAAGCACTACTGAGCTATATCAAGGTGATTTGTGTGGTGAGAATAAACCAAATGATTTTTACACAATGTAGCAACTCTGTGAAACTCTTGGAAAGAGTAAGACTTTCAATTTACAACTTAATCGCCACAATTAAAACTGTTTCAAATTAAGAGAAAATAAATTGTTTACCTAGATGTTGACATAGAGCCTGGATAACGTTTGTGGCAGCTGCATAAATCCCTGGATTTTTGGAGTTGAGGTTGTTGTCCACGATGGCAGGAATTAACATGTTGATGACAGGTGACAAATTGTCTTTGAGCAGTGGAACCATCTTGTGCATGGTCTCCAGAGCCACCTGGTTCACTTTGCTGTTGGAGTCGTGTAAGCGAGGCTTGAAAGCGTCAAAGATCTGCAAAAGCATCCAAGCAGCACTCATGGAACTGGGAATCAATAAAGCTCATCACCTGCTTTATTGCTGCCCTTCAATTGTCCCCCTTGGCACAGGATGGCTCTGCTCTCTCAGGGGTTGGAAATAGATGTGCTGTAAGGTTCCTTCTGACCCAAACCACTCCAGGGTTCTGGGATTCTGGGATATGCCAATACCTGGGATCATTTTTTGAGCAAGTCAAGCAACATTTGCTATTTTAACCCCATGCATTAATCTGATCTGAAGCCCTGCAGTGCCATGGACTCCAGGCACAGTAACTCTCACTGTGACTCAGATTTCCTGCCAGCCAGCATTTTAGGGAGACATGGCTCTGTTCAGCACAAGGAATGTCAGAAAGGTTTCAAACCCATCCACAGTTTGGATGCCAGGAGGTTCCACAGCAGAATTCCATCATTCCACACAAAGATAAGGCACTGCTGGAGGACAAGCTTGGGTTTCCTTTCACTGTATCTGTCTTTAATTTACAGCTGCTGGATGTTTCCTTCTCCTAGAGAACCTCTCCTATTGGACAGGATCCTCATCCTGAGCTTTAGCACGATAAATTTAGCATAATACTTTGCTCACCTTCTCCCACACAAAAACTTGTAACTCTACTTCAGAGACAATTTTACAGTTCTTCATTAGTACTTTCTGCTTTTTTTCACAACTATTCCATATTTTGATATCTACTCAAGAGTGGCATGAAAAACAGCACAAGGATTCCAGAAATCATGGAATCACAGACTGGTTTGGATGGGAATAGATGTTAAAACCAATCCCATTCCACCTCCTGCCATCATCAGGGACATTTTCCACTATCCCAGGGTGCTCCAAGCCTCATCCAACCTGGCCTTGGACACTTCCAGGGATGGAACAGAGACAGCTTCTCTGGCAGTAGTTCAAAAGTGTCCTGAGAGAAAAATTCCATGTTTTTCCTCCTGTTCCCTTCCTTTCCTCCCTTAGTGCCTCACACAGACCCCCCTGCTCCTCAATGCTCTCTGTCAATCATCCTTATTCCAAGAAGGATCCAAGACTTTTCTCAGAAAACTTGGTGACCCTTATGCCTTCTGCAGGCTGCCCTAGAACAGAGGCTGGGCAGAGTTACAGAATGAAGCAGGGATTTATTAAAAGCATTTCCTCCATGGATCCACCTTGGGCAGCTCAAGAGCCCAGCCAGGGCTGCACCCAAGATGAACCAAAATGGTCCCAAAATGCAGCCCGGGCACGGGCTCTGTCACTGGGATCAGTTCTGCTCCATTTGCACCTTGGAGTTCATTGTCCAATTCCAGCTTTAGCTTCTGCACTCCCATCCTGCTTGTTTTTCTCTCTCCAGCCCACGCTGTTTGTGCTCTTGGGCTGAGATTTGGATCATTTGTCCTTGGTCCCCAGCTGGAGCAGGAATTGTTTTGTCTCCCTGCTCTGTGCAGAGAGCTCACCATGCCCTGATGTGAAGCTCAGACCCACACACTAAAGCAGCACAGAGTGTGAAAAATAGAAAAGCTCAAACCTGAGGCACCAACCCAGCTCTAAGCCCTCTGAATCCCAGCCTTTCCCAAGTTACCCTGACGATGTTGGCGAGCACCAGGGCTGGGCTGCTCTCCGTGTCCAGCAGCAGCTGCCGCACGCCGCTGATGCGCTCCCGGAAATCTCGGGCGTTCAGCAACCCCACAATGTCCCTGACATACTCCTCACTCTCCAGGGCACTGCGAGGGGCTGCTCTCCTTGGGGCTTCCTGGGCCTCCGTGCTGTCCCTGTGGGAAAGGGAAATGCTATTCCATGAACTGTAACAGGAGGCTCATCCCACACATTCTCTTCCCATCTAAGTGCAAGTATCAGAAGTAAACACAAAGTTTCACCTTAAATTAAAAATAAATCACCTAATAGTAATTGTTAATCCCAAAGTCTTATATCCACTCTGCTTCAAATGCAGCTGTTTTTGTGACCAGGAACAATTGGGAACTTCCCTTACATCAATGGGTCACAACCCCCCAAACTTACTGTAATTTAATTCTTTATTCCCAGAGTACTTTAAAGCCTGACCCCAGACCAGGTGTTACCTCAGCAACACTCCATGCTGAGGTGAAAACCCAACAGCTCTTCCTAGAATAATTTAGAAAACAATCTAAATATTTCTTTAGAAAGATTTAGAAATAAATTTCCTGTGGCACCTGATCTCATTAGAGAGTCATGGAAAGAATTCTAAAACCTGTGGAATCACTCTGTCCAGGTACTTACAGACCTTCCAGGCAGACATTACCTCACTCCTAATTCCTGAACACAAGTCTTGCATGGGGAATGGAATAAGCAATCAACATTTATCAGTAAATGTAGAATCAGTTATTATTTTGAGTTGTGGAGGGTATGTTAAAGAAATCTGGTCCTGAAGAGACACTGCTGTCACAGCCCTACTGTGGATGCAGTTTTTGGCTTGCTTTAAATCTGGGGTGCTTCTTTTTCAGTTCATTCAATCACAAACCACGGAATGGTTGAGGTTGGAAGGGACCTTAAATCCCACCCCGTGCCATATAAGAAGATAAAACAAAACTGAAAGTGGTCAGAGTATGATCTAAACTCTCCAGCATCCCAGTCAGGGCCTAACTAAGTCCTTGGTGTCCACAGTTGTGTACAAATGAGTAATTTGTGCTGTGGCTCCAACCAGGAATGGTTTTTCCATGAGCCTGAAGAGCAACATCTTGGATGATGCTGATATGGATCCATTGGATCTACACTGTCCAGAGCAGCTGGGGCTGCCCCTGGATCCCTGGCAGTGCCCAAGGCCAGGCTGGACACTGGGGCTGGAGCAGCCTGGGACAGTGGGAGGTGTCCCTGCCATGGCAGGGGTGGCACTGGGTGGGCTCTGAGGCCCCTTCCAGCCCAAACCATTCCATGGTTTGTGATTCCATACTGTGAATTCCAGGTGGTTTGTGTACCATTTTTCAGAGATGGTCAATAGACAAATTAACTTCAAAATGCACAAAGCCATTTTACTATAACTGGTCACTCTATTTAAGAGTTCCTCTGGAATAAGACTTCCTTTTCCTTGAGGAATGTTTAACTTTCCCAGCCCTGTGTGGCTGTTTCTGTGCTCCCTCCTTGGCCAGGTTCCTCACAGGGTAAGCACTGGAGCTCATTACCTGTCTGGGATGATGGGAGCATCTCTGCAAGTGGAGGACGACCTCAAATGTCCAACATTTCCAGTCTGGGAACGCCTTCCTTTGGCTGAGGGTGTATCCAAGGGCATCTCCCCCAGGCCCTGCACAAAGGTACAGCAGGAATTCATGGAACAAGGGAACCACAGGGAATTAATGTGGCTGCAGTGCTGGAATTGTGGTGCAATTACAATCTACACCCAACAGCCCCCAGGACACCTCCACCTGCCCCAGGTGCTACACAAGAGCTGTCCCACACACCTTCTCTCGTAGGCTGCCAACAGTTTCCTTAATGTAAGGCAAATCCCTGGCTGGCACAAACTTCTCCAGGGTTTTATCCAAGTCAGGATGAGCCATCATGCTGAAGAGCATCCTCCGCCCGTAGTACCTGCAGGGAGAGCAGCAGGACATCCAGGAACAGGGACTGGCCTTGTCACCGGGTCATTCCAGGTGTGTGATTGCAAAATGGAAGGGTGCAGGGAGATTGTGTCCAGGGAAGGGAATGGAGCGGGGGAATGGGCTGGAGCCCCAGGAGGGGCTGAGGGAGCTGGGAAGGGCTCAGCCTGGAGCAAAGGAGGCTCAGAGGGCCCTTGTGGCTCTGCACAACTCCTGCCAGGAGGGGACAGCAAGGGGAGTCGGGCTCTGCTCCCAGGGAACAGGGACAGGAGGAGAGGGAACGGCCTCAGGCTGGGCCAGGGCAGGCTCAGAGTGGGCACCAGCAGGAATTTCCCCATGGAAAGGGTGCTCAGGCCTTGGCAGGGATTGCCCAGGGAGGTTTGGAGTCCCCAGTCACTGTTATTGAAGGTCTTTTCCAATCTCAGTGATTACCTGACTCTAAGATTGCTGTTGACATGAGTAACCAGACCCCTTTCCATCCTCCCCCAGAGGATGTGCTCAAGGGTCACTTTAATTAACTGACCAAATTAATGAGAACAGCCTTCCAGTTCAGCTGGCTTTAACCAGGGTGGTCGAGCCTTGTCAGCCAGAGACACGAATCAGCTCCAGGTGTGGATTCCAGAGCCAGCATTCCCTGTGTGGCTGCATCTCCTCTGTGCCCAGCACAGCACATCCTGTGAGCCCCTCTCCTCCCTGCAGCCAGGGTGTGCAGGGGGTATCCAGGTGATTCTTGCCACAGGCACTATCCTAACAGTCCTGCCAGTGCTGGGATAACAGCAGCACTCAAAGGTTTTTTTGGAAAGGACCTTAAATCCCATCCCTTTCCACCTCTGCAAGGGGCAGGGACACCTTCCACTAGCCCAGGGCGCTCCAGGCCTCATCCGACCCTTACTGCTCCCGAAGTCCATTCCATCCTAAAGGATCCTGCCCCCGGGGCAGCTGGGCTGTGCCCCCAGGGACACTCACCCAGGGACACTCACTCACCGTGTCTGCTGGGAGCTGTCCTGGGCAAACCTGGCGATGGCCGGGAGCAGCCGCTCAGCCACGGGCCTGCCGCCGGCCAGCACGCGCTCGGCGCCCATGCGCTCCACGATGTCCCCCAGGTGCTGGGCTGTGCATCTCCTCACGGCCGAGTGCAGGTGGCTGGGGAGGGAAACAGGCCTCAGGGACAGCCCCTGCACGGCTGCCACAGCATCCACCCACCCTGCCAGCCAAGCACAGCCTTGCAACCACGGGATCCTGAGCGGCCGGGCTGGAAGGGACCTCCACGCCCAGCCTGGGCAGGGACACCTTCCACTATAGCTGTTCTTGTTGGATACAGGCAGGGAGGTTTTACCATTTCTGTTCTAGTTTTCCTTCAAATAATTTCATTTACAAAGCATGTGACTGTTCTTTCAATGAGCCCTACGAAAAACCAGTCCCTGTGCTGAGACACATCCTGGGCACTTGTTATCACTGTAAAATTGACTAAAGCAGTGTTCAGTCGACTTCTAAAGGTCCTGCAGGAATTCTCTTGATCCCTGCTTTGCACAAAATAAACACCTGCACTGATGCAAAGGTTTTCAATCAGCTTTCAAACTTGTGCAGCAAATGGCCCTTTTATCTACATCCCGCTGCCCCTGCTGATTCCACTTGTGTTCAGGAACGAAATCCTGCAAACTCTAATGTCTCAAACTTTATATTTGGATTAAAAATGCTACTTGGAGGACAATTTGTAACTCCTGCTGCACTTTCAAGAGGAAAACAAGAATTGAGAGGCTGAGAGACCCCACTCCATGAAGCAAACAAGCCTCTGCTCATGGAAACAGCTGGAAAACATTTGTGTGCACACAATACCTTAGAGGTAAACCCAGTGCATACAGGTAAGAAACAGTATTTTAACATTCCTGAAGTAAAATCCCTCTCAGCTCTATCCTTGGAATCATGCTCTTGGATCATGAATCTACTCACAGAATCTCAGACTGGTTTGGGAAGGGACCTTAAATCTAGCTCATCTTGTTCCAACCCCTGCCATGGGCAGGGACACCTCCCACTGGAATTATTCCTGTTGGTAAAGTCAAACCCAGGTTTGGAGCTGATCAGTATTTCTGTCTAGTCAGGGTTGCCAGCATTAGAGGCATGATCACAGTGGGCTTGAAAGGACCTGAGCAGAAACCAGGTACATTTTAAGAGGTCTCATGAACTAAAAGTGACACCATAATTGAAGGATTATGTTGCGGAGAATTTAAGCAACTCAGCCCAACTTAGAGAGAACATCCCTTGTGGAACTGCAGTTGTGTCAAACAATCCTTTTCACTTCCTACTGAGACAAAAATTTCCCCTTTGAAGGGTAATCCGATATTCCTGGTCACAGCCTCTGAAGCTGGAGCTGCCCTGTGCTCCAGGAGCTTTCGTGCTGACATGGCCAGAGCTTCCTGAAGCCAGGCCTAGAAAAGCTGCACCTTTAGGCCATGCCCTGATGTGTTAGAAACATCCTGTACTCTATGAGTTAGGAAAGTCTGAGCTGTGAACAGATCAATCTGTGCCCAAATGCTGTATTCAGCTCAGTTCTGATGCCTTAGATAGCAGAAAACCTATACAAACTCACAAACTGGAGGGGAAAATCCCTACAGAAAACCCCTCAGCAGGTGAGTCTGGATCTGCCAGGGAAGGTCTGGCAGAGACAGCTCTGACCAGGAGGGCAAAGGGTCTCTGAGGCCAAGAAGGGAGAGCCCAAACAGGGCATTTTCCCTTGCTGCTGAATGAAAGCCATGGGCAGCTACTGCCTGCTCCTCCTCAATTCACAAAATTATGTAATAATTTGGGTTGGGTTGGGAGGGACTATAAATCCATGGGCAGGGACACCTCCCACTGTCCCAGGCTGCTCCAAGCCCTGTCCAGCCTGGCCTTGGGCACTGCCAGGGGTGGGGCATCCATCCTAAGTCAGTTTGAATCCCAGGAATTCATAGAGAATGGAAACCCCAAGGCTGATTTTTGCCTTTCAGTTTAAAGAGCAGGAAACTGCAGTAGAGCTGTCAGGAGACAGAATCCATGTGTTCCCCCACAACCAGCTTCTCAGGAAACAAAAGAGAACATTTTGAACCAAGACTAACTCTGAGGATTGGAGAGATTTCCAATGGAGCACCTGAAATGTGTCATGAAGGGAAATGGAGCCTGGGAAATGTCACCAAGGGATGGCAGAGAAGAGAGGAAGCACCAGGGAGTGCACCCAGCTCAGATGTGGTGAGCAGTGAATGAGGATGGAAAAGGAAAACAGACTGAGAACAGGGCCATGGAAAGAAGGGAATTAACTCCAGAAAAGACAGGCTGAGAAGGAAATTAAAATGCAGACAAAAAGGCTCAGTCTAGAGAGGAGGAATCAAGCAAGATAGATGCAGCTAGAGAACTGTAAGTTATAAATCAGTTTTCTAAATAAAGAGAGGCGCTGAAAACTGGCCAAGGCAGGGACTGACTGCAGAGCAAAGGAGGAAAAGAAAGAATATTATGTCAGCTTTACCAGGCAAAGCAAAACAGCAGCTCCCCAAGAATATACAGTAACAGCAAATAAAATCACTGGAGTGGTGCAAAACAGCCAGAAAATACACCAAGCTCCAAAATCAACAGCCAACCTCTTACATAATGCACAGAAAGGAACAGAGGGGCTCTAATTCAATTTATGCCAACAAACATTGCCCTGGGTAGAGGCTTAGCACAGCTGATTTACTGGTTTTCAAATTTCTGTCTACTGCACTCTGATTTGCTGTTAAAAAACCTACATTTGATAAATTTACTCTATTCACAATATTCTTTATAAAGTCTTTATAGGAATTACCTTTGCCCTCCATTTATAAGAGAACAAAGTGCACGTGCTGGAGTCACATTATTAACCATGGCCTTCAGTGCCTTGTCTACCTCTTCCCTTATAAAAGTGTTGGATTCCCCAGCTTTGTGCAAAAGGACTTTTACTGCATTATCTAGTTCTTGATCCATGCTCTTTTTCAGGTGGGTGAACAAATCCCCTAAACAGACCACAGCAGCTCGAGAAACACCTGAGCGTAAATTCTTGACCTGCACACAGGAAAAACCCAAAAAACAATGAATAATGTTTATCAGAGAGACTTCAAAATCAATATTCATGTTTGCCCTTTGTCATTTTTAAGTAACATTACAAGCAACTGAGAAACACAATTTCTAATTTGATTCACAATGGGTGAGAATTAAAATACACACTCATAAAAATGTTATAAAGTTAAAATCTACATTTCCTCAGCTTCTGAGTCTCAAATCATCCTTGAGACTGCCCAGTTGAGAAAACTCACCAGAGGTGAGCATAAATCACTTCAGAGAGCTGTAAAATACACATATACACACAGAAAGCCAGTGGAATATTCTGACAGGAAAATTTAACCTCTTGAGCCACAGCCAGAGTTGTTTCGTGGAGCTTTGCAGTCAGAATAGGGGCATGGTAGGCAGACAAACACCTGACAAAGTTCAGACCTTCAATTTTCTTCTCCCTGTGTGAAAAAACAATATTTTAATTCCATCCATTTGAAAAGTCTCATTAAAAGACAAATGTGGAATTCTAAGGAATCAAATAGCAAAAAAATTAGATGGTAAAATAAAGCAATGAGAAATACTCCCAGGATGGCTTGGGTTCAAAAGGACCTTAAATCCCACCCAGTGCCAGCCCTGCCATGGCAGGGACACCTCCCACTGTCCCAGGCTGCTCCAGCCCCAGTGTCCAGCCTGGCCTTGGGCACTGCCAGGGATCCAGGGGCAGCCCCAGCTGCTCTGGGCACCTGTGCCAGGGCCTGCCCACCCTGCCAGCCAGGAAATAATGCAGGAAACTCTTTCCAAGCAAATCTGCCTTTTCCTGTGGGACTGTTCCAGCACAGCAGCCTCTCAGCAGCCCCACAGCTCTGGCACCAGTGGCAATTAAAGGCAATTAAAGGCTCTGTTTCCTTCCCCACACTGAAGGCAGCAGCTCTGTAAGCACATCCCAAGTCGGGAAGCATTGAAGAGATGCTTTTATTCCACACGAATCATCAAGGATGAGCTGCTAGATCCACACAGAGCACCTAAAGGAGCTTCTAATACCACACAGAGCACCAAGGCTGGGGTGATAATTCCACACAGAGCACCAGGAAGGTGTTGGTGGGGCCTCTCCAGCCCTTAAACTCAGACTCTCCAAGTTTTTGAAGGCCCAGTTCCCAGCCTAATTTACAATGCTCATTTAATCTCAAACTTGGCTGAACCCTCCTGTTGGATTTAGTCCTTTTCAGACCCAGAGATGGGGTAACTGAGAGGTGTTTTAAAAACTCCTATTTTTAAAAACTTTTATATTTACACAGTACGTATTTGTTTACACACAAACACATACTACGTAAACCTTCTGTCAAACTTTAAAAATTCTCTCCAAACCCATTTCCCACCTCCTCCCTCGCATTCTCCTCTCTCACCCAGCCCTCTGGCTGTCTTCTGTCGTGCTGTGTGTCACAGCCAGCTCTCCCTGCATGCACCAGTCGTGGTCAACCAGCAGTGTCAGCTTTAAAAATTCTCTCCAAACCCATTTCCCACCCACACTCCCCATTCTCCTTCTCTCTCACTCATCCCCCCAGCTGTCTTCTGTCGTGCTGTGTGTCACAGCCAGCTCCCCGTGCCCAGCCTAGCCCCTGCACGCACCAGTCATGGTCAGCCAGCAGTGCCAGCTTTAAAAATTCTCTCCAAACCCATCCATTCTCCTCCTCTCTCACTCATCCCCCCAGCTGTCTTCTGTCGTGCTGTGTGTCACAGCCAGCTCCCCGTGCCCAGCCCAGCCCAGCCCCAGCACGCACCAGTCACGGTCAGCCAGCAGTGCCAGCTTTAAAAACTCTTTCCAAACCCATTTCCCACCCCCCTAGCTGTCTTCTGTCGTGCTGTGTGTCACAGCCAGCTCCCCGTGCCCAGCCCTGCACGCACCAGTCGTGGTCAGCCAGCAGTGCCAGCGCCGCTGCCA
This sequence comes from Irena cyanogastra, assembly GCA_013397155.1. Lineage (NCBI taxonomy): Eukaryota > Metazoa > Chordata > Aves > Passeriformes > Irenidae > Irena > Irena cyanogastra. The sequence continues at coordinate 48,482 of VWZV01012654.1, read as the reverse complement.
GCGCGGGCTCGGGCCGGGGGAAGGGCAGCAGCTCGGCGGGGTCCAGCACCTCGGGGCTCTGCGTCACCTCTGGGGACACGGACAGACCGTCAGCCACGGCAGGGAAACGAGACTGAGGCACAAAGTGCTGCGATGGAAACGGCCCTTGCAAAGGACACACAGTCCCAGAGTGGTTTGGGTGGGAAGGAGCCAAATCCCATCCAGTGCCAGCCCTGCCGAGGCAGGGACACCTCCCACTGCTGCCTCAAGTTTGAGCTTTTATATTTCCCAGACTCTGCACTGCACTGGTGTGACTCTGAGCTCCACACACAGTGCCAGCAGCTCTCCTCACAGCTCAGGCACACAAACCAATCCTTTCCCAGCCCAGAGCCAAGGACAGCTCCAGCCCAAACAGTGCAAACAGCAGGGATGGAGGAGAGCAACCCGGGAGGGTGGGACTGCATCACCTGGAGCTGGAATTGCACAATTAACCCCATTTGGAAATGGACCAAAGCTTATAAAAGTGTGAGAACTCGTGACCCGGGGTCCCCAGGTGGATCCTGTGAAGGGCTTTGAACAAATCCCTGCTTTATTCCTGTAGCTCTGCCCAGCCCCTGTGCCAGGGAGCCTCTCAGGCATCACCACCATGCCAGGCTGCTCCAAGCCCTGGCCGTGGACACTTCCAGAGATCCAGGGACAGCCTCAATCAGAGTTTCCCTCGTGTAAATTCAATTTTGCATACAACCTTCACTTTAAAGAGTCACAAAGGTAGAGGTTGTTTAATGTAAAAACAGATGCAGAGTGTGCTAATAACATCACAAACCTTGAAGAGACACTTGAGAAATTCTGGTCACCTTTGAGCACCATCAGTAGGAGCTTTCTACTCTTAACATTTTTCTACTGCTTATTTTAAAGGGAATTCAGTGCCAAAATGTACCCAGAAAAGGGGTTTTGGGGACAGGAGGGAGTCAGTTTGCTGTTAATGCATTGTATCATTTCACATCCTGATCAAACTAAAACCCTCTGATGTTTCATGAATCTCCCTAACAGATTCTAGGGGAAAAATCATCAACTGAAACCCCAAAGAGGAATTAAATCCCCTTCAGCCCAGCCCCACAGTACTGATCTTCAAGTGCACCTCAGGACTGTCCACTGCACAAATAAATTGTATTTTGAAACTGTCCCACTCCACCTACCCAAATACTTTAAGAGTTTACTGTCCCAGCTTACCAGAATCTAGCAAGGATGAACACTTTGACCTCTTCAAACTGGATGTTCTTTTCAGAGAAGGGTTTAAGGCCACATTTTCTAAGGACAAAGATCCATTTCTTGGTGATGTCAACAAATCCCCACAGAGATTAAACCCTAGGAAAGAAGGAAATGTCCAAACTACAATAAAACCAATCAGAACCAAGTTAAACCCCAGTTTTACCAGCCCTAATTTCCATTTCAGCAGCACTGAACAGGGAATATTCATTTAAGACAAAGCCTCATCCTCACTTTCTGCTGTGAGTTTCTCTGGTTCACTCATACTCAGTCTAATCCTTTCCCAAGGGAATTCTTCCTTCCCTTCCAAGTCTTTGCCTTCCTGCTGCTCTTTATGGTTGTGTTCTTTGCCTTCTTTCCTCTTCCTCCTCAGCTTCTCCTGAGCAGATTTTGACAAGGTCACTTTTATCTGCAAAAAAAATCCTGCATAAGTTACCCCAGAACTGATTCCCCAGTTCCTGCTGCTGGCCAAGGTCAGCATGGAAAATCAGGATTTTCTCTGATCTGACCCTTCTCTCTCCTGTGCTTATGACACTTCTTGTGCCTCAGGAAAACTCAGCAAATAAATTTAATCCAGTTAAATTTAAGTTCGGTTTAATAAATTTAATCAATTTACTCCTTTGAATCTGATCCTGCCAAGGGTTCACATGTTCAGTGGAAATCAGAAAATTAAGACACTGTTAATCATTAACTTCAAGTTTTAGTATTCTTCAAGTGGTATTTTAAAGGCTTGCAGAAAGAGTTCCATTTCAATGTTTTTTGGCTTTGTATCACATTTCACTCAGATAGATCTTGCTCCATTTACATTTGTAAATAGTATTTAACAAACAGCACCACTCCTCAGAAACCAGCTTATGGGCAAATATTCAGGAATGCTTTTAAGAAAAACTTCTGATTGGAGCTGGATTAATTCATCCCTGGGGAAAACCAGACCTGATCCCACCCATGCCTCCTTTCATATCTCCATGTTCTGTGGGAGTCAGGGAGGGCATTTCCAGGCTCCACTCCTCCCTGCAGCCCTTCTCCAGGGATCTGAGCACGGTGGGAAGCTCCTGGCACACCCATCTGCCATCCAGGTGGCACCAAAAGGAAAACCAGGCGCAGCAGCTGGAAGGCTTTGGCTGTTCCAACCCAGCTCCTGCTGCCCCAACAGAGACTGTGCCTGAGCAGGGCTGGCTTCACCCCACACCACCAGGCTGAGAAGGCAGCAGGCTGGGCAGTTCTTACCTCTCCTTCACTCCCTGCATGGGAACAGGAATGGGAAGTGCTGCTCTGCTGGAAGCTTCTCCCTGGGGCTGCCTCTGCTCCCTCCCTGGCAGCCTGGGCATTCCCATTGGCCACACAGGGCATGGACTGGCTGGCAGCTGGGGCAGGAGGGCTCCCAAAAACACCTGCAGGGCAGAGCACGGGGTCACAGACTGCTTTGGGATGGAAGGGACATCAAAGCATCTCACTCCAGGAATGCCATGACTGGAACTGTCTAGCCAGGAACTGCAACACTTTCAAACACAATTTTTTGCACTCCCATTGAACTGGGGATTGTGAACAATCTAAAACATTGTACAGAAATTTTTGGTTTTTTCCCACTCTACAAAGGCACATTTTCCCTCATTCCATAACTCAAAGAGACACAGGGGATGAGTTTGGGTCTGTAGTACCTTTGCCAACAACAGCAACGTCTTCAGATGTGAAACCCAGATCGTTCTTCAGTGCAAAACCAGGCACTGACTCTGCAGGGCCTGAAAGCACAAAGAGCACTCACTGTCATCACACTGGTTATGCTTTGGGGTGAGTTTCATCCTCCTAAAAGGTCCCCCCACATCTGAATTGATCTCTTTCCTGAACCAGAGACTGTCAGGTTACTGAAGCCAGCAGGATCTGTTGAACACCCATATGAAGGATGCTCACATCCCACTGACACCAGCCTGGAGCCAGGCTGGGAGAGCTGGGAATGTTCCCCTCAAGAGGAGAAGGCTCCAGGCAGAGCTCAGAGCCCCTTGCAGGGCTTGAAGGGGCTCCAGGAGAGCTGGAGAGGGACTGGGGACAAGGGATGGAGGGACAGCCTGTGGACACCTCAGCTCTTTCCTCCATCCAGTAGAACCAAAACTGATTAAACACAAATAACCCCAGACAGTTGGTCCCTGCCCATTCCAGGGACCTGTGCTGCCCTGGGAGGGTGAAACACCAGCAGCTTCACTTCACCTCAATTCCCACAGGAAAGGAGCTGCCTGCAAGCCTGGAACTCCTCACCTGAGCAGCCTCACATCCCAGCTTGGCCCCAGAGCAGCTGGGTTCCCTCTGTTAAGGGCTGAGGGATGTGGGCTCAGTGCCCACACCAAGGGGCACTCTGGTCCCTCAGGTGAGTATGACAGGAACTCACCTGTGCTGGGGGGATGCTCTGCCCCCTCGGGGTCTCTGGGCCTTGCTGGAGATGCTTTTGCAGGATGGGATTTGCTGCCAAGTGCTGGGAAAGTGTCTGACCTGTTCAGATAAACACATTTTATAGGTGCAATTCTCCACAATGGTCAAAGTCCAGCCAATAACAACAACAGATTTCAGTTTCTCCATGGCAAACCTATTCCCAGTATTCCCACAAATGTTCACACTGAGCAGGAAAAGAATTATTTGATGAGAAAGTCCATTATGAAGAACATCCTAAAGAAAACCCTTTTGAGGAAACCTTACACTAGGACTCAATTTAGGATACACTCATAAAGTAAGGAATTGTTTGGCCTGGGGATTGATGATGCTGGTTCCACCCTGGCCAAGGAGAGTGACCAAATCCTCCTGCCACAACAGGAATGAGCTGTTCTCAGCTCAGTGTCCAGCAGAGACATTCACCAGGAAAATGCTCTTATCTACAAGAATAACTTCTAAATAATTTAAATTTCAAATGATTCTCTGGATATGAAAGATGATGGAACCCAGAGCCAGTGCAGTACCCACAACTAAAGACTCTTCTAAGCTCCAAGGGAAGGCCCATGCTCCAGGAATGTCCCCAGTTCCTGTATCCCTGTATCCCTCACCCCTGGCAGTTTATCAGACAAACCAAACCCTTCCCAAAGCACTCACACCAACTCCTACTCCTGGTGCCCAGCCACAGATTTGGTGACAGGCAATGCCAGTTTGTGCCAGTGCTCACAAACCCCCTGAGCTACACTCCCTGGCATTTCTCTGAGCATTCCAAGGCTTCCAGTGTCACCTGGGATGGACTCTGTCACTTCTCCCAGTGCAGGGTGACTGCCAGGTGTCCCCTCTCTTCCTGCCTGGTTCAGAACTCCTCTGGCTGAGGATGCAAGCACTGGAAATACCAAGCACTGGATAATGCACATGGCAATGCTGCACAGAGCATGGCCTAGCCCAAACCAGGGCTCCACCTGACTTCTGAAGGGTTCCAGCCTTTAAATGTGGGATTTTAAGGATTATTTTTAAAAATGTGATTCAGCAGTAATGCACATGGGGAAGGGATGTGAACATAAATTAGTTCTGGGCTGCACAACTGAAAACCTTCTGTTTGTGAATCGTCCCAGGCTCCTTCTGCCTCCAACCCTTTTGTTTTTATGTTCCCTGTTTTGCTTCTGTTGTCAATGCAGTTCTGTGTCAGTTACATGGAAGGTTCCTTGCTCATGGCAGGGTTGGAATGAGGTGATTTTTCAGGTCCCTTCCAACCCAAACCACTCTGGGATTCTGTGAGTCTATAAAAGATGCTTTTAGTACACACAAAAATATCTTCAGGGCAGAGCTACAAAGAGCTTCATCATGGGCTCTGAGAGCAGAGGAGGAGATCTTGGACTGGAAAATCTGCAAAACTCCTCAAAACTTTTTATTTCATTAAACAATAGTTTTTACTGCTCATAACCAACTGGGTTGCTGCCCTTTATAATCAGAGCAGCATTTGTCACCACCCAATTTCTATTTAGAAGAGCTCTGGGAAGGCATTTTAAATTCACAATTATCTCTCAGGAATAAATGGAACCAGCTCTTGATCCACAGCAAGAAACATCTGCATTGTCCTCCTCTTCTCAACAAATCCAATTCAATTTCCAGGCTGTATGACCCAACTTCATCCTTCCTCTTCACTCTTGTCCTTCTCACTGCCCTGTTCAGCTCTGGTCATGTTCCTGCAGTGCCAGGGAATGTCTTTATCAAATATTTACTGCTCCTGGCACTGCCTCCCTGGCCTGGCCTACTGCAGCTTCATGTTAGGAGCCAGAAAAAAGTAGAATAATGTCATTAAGCAGCTCTTGTCATTTCAGAGAAGAACATAATTCACACAGAAGAATCAAGCTATTAAGCAAGGCAATCCTATACAAAACATGTAGCAGTTAATATCATGGTTTAACTAAGGCTGTGTGGGGATTTCCAGGCTGAGGTGACACCAAGGGACACTCACATCACTCTCCTCCTGGGGGGCAGCGTGGCCAGCGGGGAGCCCAGGGATTCCTGGCTGGAAATGCCACTCTCGCTGGTGGAGGCGGCGCCGGGGGAGGAGCCCTGCGAGGGGCAGTCCCCGGCCAGTTCCAGTTTCAGCGCGGAGTCGGGGCTCTCCAGCTCGGCGATGCTGCTGCTCAGCTTGGCCCTCTTCTTGGCAGCGCTGTTCCGCAGGGACCTCAGGGAATTCTGCATCTGGACAGCGGGGAAAAGCGACAGGGGGCACTCACTGCAGGGGGAAAAGGTTTTTTCAGCTAAACAGAGTCTATTTCTGAGAGTTCAGCTCGGTCCATGGGGTGCACAAGGCCCTGCTGGGCAGTGTGATCACCACTCACAGGGTTTTGTGGGATTATAATGATCCCTCCCCTGGTTTTACACAGGATCACCAGGTTGGAAGAGACCTCCAAGATCACTGAGTCCAACCCAGCCCCAACACCTCAACTCAACCCTGGCACCCAGTGCCACATCCAGGCTTTGTTAAACACACCCAGGGATGGTGACTCCAGCACCTCCCCGGGCAGCCATTCCAGAACTTTATCACCCTTTCTGTAAAAAACTTTTTCCTGATATCCAACCTAAATTTCCCTTGGTGCAGCTTGAGGCTGTGTCCTCTGGTTCTGTCAGTGCTGCCTGTTGTATTTCACAAGAATAATTATCCTGTGAGCAAGCACAGCCTCACAGCAGGGCTGTATCCCAGCCTCCCTCCCCAGAGCACGGGGACAGATCCCTGCTGGAACACACCAACTGCTCCGTGCTTTTCACTGGCTTCACAAGGAGGGGTTTGATGCCTGCCAGCACACACAGTGGGACCTCGGGCTTTTCCCAGCAAATCTGCACATCCTAGAAACAGAACCATGGCATGGCTTGGAAAGGACCTTTAGGATCATCCCATTCCACGGCAGGGACATCTCCCACTGTCCTGGACTGCTCCAAGCCCCAGTGTCCAACCTGGCCTTGGACATTTCCAGGGATCCAGGGGCAGCCACAGCTGCTCTGGGAATTCCAGCCCAGACCCTTGTAGCCAGGAATTCCTTCCCAATATCCCATCTAAACCGCCTCTAAATCATGCAATCAGTGCCCAGAAAGCAGAGATCCTACTCAAACGAACAGGAAAATCTCTAATTATATTAGAGTTTCATGCTGCAGCATTCTCCCCTGTTTTTCCCGACTATTTTTCATGCTAGAAATTCTTCCAGGTTCCTTTCAGTGAGAACCAGAGGACGGAAGGTACAGACAGGAAGGCAAAGCCAGGAAGACACAGAATCCCAGCCTGGTTTGGGATGGAAGGAACCTCGAAGTTCACCTTGTTCCACGGGCAGAGACACCTTCCACCACCCAGAGTGTTCCAAACCCCTGAACACTTCCAGGGCTGGGGAACACTGTTAAAAGTGCATTTCCCACATTTCACCCACCTCTTCTTGGTCCACCTGCTCAGGCTCCAGGTGCAGCTGTCCCAGCCCTGCTGCCAGCTCCGTGTCCCCGCTGCTGCCGGGGGGCTCCCGGGGGCTGGGCAGGCGCGGGATGGGGGGCACGGGCCGGGCCCCCCGCAGCCCCTGTGGGCCTGGGGCTCTGCCCAGGGGGGTCCTCAGCTGCAGGGGGGGCTTCTCCAGCTGCATGGAATGCTTCTCCAGCTGTAATGAGTGCTTCTCCAGCTGCAGGGGGGGCTTCTCCAGCTGCATGGAATGCTTCTCCAGCTGTAATGAGTGCTTCTCCAGCTGCAGGGGGGGCTNGAGTGCTTCTCCAGCTGCAAGGGGGGCTTCTCCAGCTGCAAGGGGGGCTTCTCCAGCTGCATGGAATGCTTCTCCAGCTGCAGAGGGTGCTTCTCCAGCTGCATGGAATGCTTCTCCAGCTGTAATGAGTGCTTCTCCAGCTGCAGGGGGGGCTTCTCCAGCAGGCTGTCCCCTGGAACACACAGGGATTGTCAGGGACAGCGCCAGGACAAACTTGACCTCTCACTTCTGTATCTACAGAACTCCTTCTGCCATGGAGAGAGTGTAAAAAACACACTTGTGCAGGCTCAGGTATTGATTTATTTCACTTTTAGCATCTCCTTCCTTTAGGAAAATATAAATGAGTGTTTCATGCATGTGCACAGCAACATAGAATCAAAATATCCTCAGCTGGAAGGGACACACAAGGATTATCAAAGTCCATGCACATGCCCTAAGTCCCTTTAAAAAGTAATTAACTTTCTTCATTAGGAGAAAAACACTCATCCCTAAACTTCCATGGAAGCTGCTGTAACAACAAAGGTACTCCAAAGAACCAGAAAAAATCAAAATGCATATGGAAAACATATGGTAAGGGATAAATACAATAACAAATAATAAATACAATAATAAAGCGAATGGTAAATACATCTACAAGGCAGAGTCACATTCCAGGGGAAGGAAATTCCCAAAGCATTCAGCTGGAAATTTTCTACATATGCACAAAAATATGGGTCTCAGTGAAGATGAAATTTCAAACAGATTTCTTTAATCAGTGCAAAATTTTGTGTGGAATCTGTTACTTTGTTTCAGAAACCTCCTGAGTGATTAAGAAGCAATTTAACCTAAACAGAGAATAAAGGTATTTTTACCCAGGGGATTGGAACTGGATGAGTTTGAAGGTCTCTTCCAAACCAAACCATTCTGGGATTCCATGATTCAAACGAACTGAGTAATCCTTTTCTTGCACATGGATTAATTAGGGTTTGAACAGTAACAGATATTTCTGGACTGCCTTTCCCTAAAAGTGCTCCATTTTGGGCTTTACTTTAGTTGGAAGACAGACCTTTCCCTGAGACATTAAGAAAAGCAGAGCTGTAGCATATTCTGCTTTATGACAGATCCAAAGGCTCCACTTTTGAAGAGAAGCCTGCAGGGATGTGAGCAGTGAAGCCATAAGTAAATAAACCAACAAACCAAACCCATTCCTAACTGAACCTGAGGCACTGAACCTGAGGCACTGCCCAATTCCCTCTCACCTGCCACTGTGGACTTTCTGACCCCTGAAAAACCCCTCAAAATACAACCCCCAAATCCCTTTTTATCGCACTGAGAACATTCTCACCTGTGTTGTCTCCTGGCTTCTGGCTGAGCACCTGCTTCTGGCAACCAGGCTTAGGCAGCCCCTGGAAGCTTTTGAGAGGCCAGGAGTTGGAGAGGCTCCTGGGATCCTCCTGGGACTTCCCTGGAGAGGCAGCAGGAGCAGAGAGGTGCTTGGGGCTGTTCCTGGGGGATGGCAGGGGGAAGGAGGGCAGGATGAACGTGCCCTGGCTGGCACTGGGACCTTGGAAGGACGTGGTGGGCTCTGCCTGAGTGCAAAAACTTCTCTGAGTCCTGCTGGAAAAACTGAGGCTGGAACAAACTGAGCAAAAGAAAAGAGAACAATGCTTGTGGTAACTGGGTCTTGTCATAAGAATTTATCATGAAATAATACACCATAAGAATGATTTCCAGAGAAATAATGCACCATAAAAATAATTTCCAATTAAATAATCTATCACAAGAATAATTTCCCATGAAATAATGTACCATTAGACAGCCAGAGCCTGGAGGTTTTGCCCAAGCAAGCAGAAAATTCAACCAACTTCATTCTGCAAAATGCATTCCCCTCCAAATGTGAGTTTAAGCCTTAACACGATTTCTCAGGCGTGTTTTGGAGAACTGTATTTAAAAGAAAGAGTGATGCAAGCAGATCAAACACTGCTGTGATCCTCCCACAGCAGCACCTTTTGTCTAACACCCTACACAGTCAGAGATCAAAGGCAGGGCTGTGAATTAACAACCACAAATTAACTCACACAGGAAGGAGGAGCCATCTGGAGAGGCCCTGAAGAACCTCTCAGTAACAGTTTCCATTTCTTAGGGAAGCAAAGGAACAAAGAGACAACTCCAAAGTGACATGGCCTGCCTCAGGCCACTGCAGGAGCCACGTACCTTTGTCCTGCTGACAGTTATTCAGCCCCAGAAACTGCAAATCAGAGCCCACACTGCCACTCTTCCCACGTGCCTGGGGGTATCCAAGTGTCCCACATCTCCCTGAAATCTGGGGCTGATGACAGCCCAGAGCACCTTCCAAAAGAGAACACAAAGAACCAAAGGATACTTCACACAATGTGTCCAACAGAGAATATCCAATAATGTTTCACAGGGAATGCAGATTCTGTGCAGCTCTGAGTGTGAAACCCAAATACACTCCAAGCACTTAATTCCAGAGTCTCTAAGCAACCTCATAAAGCAGCTCAGAGGGGAAAAGGAAAAGGACTGGCTGCTCTTCCAGGGCACTGCTCCAGCTGGGAATTGCAGGGGGGCAAAAGAACCCCCTGGAACAATCCCCTCTTTGAGTATGTGACAATGAAGGGCAGCCAGCACCTTAAAACCCAAACCATGGTGAGGGAGCAAACTTGGCAAGGCCAGGACTCCCCAAAGGGGACAAGGACACAGCCACTCAGGTCTGGTCTTGCCCAGGCTTTCCAGATCCTTCTGGCTACTGAAATGTACAAGACAACAAGGCCAGTCTCTTGGAATCACTGAAAGAGAAGGAAGTCTAGGCTGCAAATGCCCCATGTTCTCTACGATTTTGTTGATCTTCTTTAGGTCGTGGAGTAATCTCCAGGAATCAGAAGTCGTCTTATGAATGACAAAAACTGGGGAATTCCAGGGGCTATTTGTAGGTTTGATGTGGCCCTTTTGTAGTTGTTCATATACTAATTTTTTAGTATGTGAGCTTTCAATTTTTTTCTGTTCAAGAGGCCATTGACCAATGGAAATTGACTGACTGGTTTTCCATGACACCTTCAGAGTGGCAGGCACTGCTGTGGCTTCCATCAGAAACCCACCTCTCTCTATCTTTGCTCCCCACTGGGACAACACGTCTCTCCCCCATACTGTGACGGGCTTCTGCTCTACAAATCCATTTCCCACACTGAAACGCTGAAAGCTCTCTCGCCCTGGCAGCTGCAGCACGTCCCTGTGCCCCACTCACCTGCAGCTGGGGCAGAGTGCTCCGGGTTCAGCTCCAGGCCGGGCTGGAAGAGAGCCCTGGCAGCCCTGCTCCTGCTGAAAGCCAGCTCCTCGCTGCCCGCGGCTCGCTGCCACGGCCGCGCCTTCGCCGAGGGAAGGAAATCCTTGGCTGCAGCCAGCTGCAGGGAAAGGCAGAATAAACTCTGTGAAACCAAAGCACAGCCTGCTCTGCGCAAACAGCACAGCTACAAACATTTCCACACAAGCTTTACTTTCCCACCTACTGTGAAAAATACCTATTGTATGATTGGCTATTTGCAAAGATTAAAATGAATACTGTATGTGTTATGTTGGAAGTTATGCTGTATTAATGTTTTAAGTAGTATAGTAAATATTGGTTTTTCGGTTTATAGCATAAGATTAAAATAGAAACTGTAGTGTAAAGTAATTTTGTAACTAACTTAAGGAATAAAAAAAGAAGATGAGTAGGAAATTCTTCGCACTATCCTGTTGGGATAGTGATAACAGTACCAGGCACCAGACCTCCAGAGAAGAAATATTACTTCCTTACCAGGACAGCTCAGAATGCAAGGAAAGAGCTGAGATTCAGCAGAAAGACCTTAATTTGAAAAGAATGTTTGAATCATGTATGAGCTATATGAATATGCACCAGGCTGTTGCTCTTAAGGGATAATCCTTTGTTAGCAAGGTGTGCCTGGTGGGGAATGCCAGACACCTGGACATCTGTATTCTCTGTTTTATTGTCTCTTATTTCCCTCATTTTTCTTATTATTTATTATTACTTTCATTACTATTTTTTATTATTATTAAACTTTTAAAATTTTAAAACGAGTGATTGGCGTTTTTCACACCTACCCAATAGTCAATTCTTTTAAGCGTTTTCGCTGGTTTGCAGGTCTTACTAATATACAGGTGAAAACTACACTACTCACACTGAAAGGGGGAAAAAAACCCAACAAAATAAACTGGTAGGGAGTCGAAAAAAATATTAACATTTTAAAAATTTAATTGTTTTTCAATTTAAAATTTTAAAATTAAAGAATTTTTTTTTATATTTTAAATATTAAATTCTAAAAATTAAACATTGACCATTTGAATTATGTGTTTTAGATGGGGAAGTGTTTAAATAAACAACAGAACCCCAAAATCCCAGAATGGAACAACCACATACTCCAGATTCTTGCAAACCACACGCTCCAGTCTAAAACTGTACCTGGCAACACCAGCAGCTTTTACTGAGAACTGGCTACAGGTAGGGAGAAAATCTCAATAATATCAATATTTAACAAAGAAAAGGTTATGCTTTAAATAAATTTCTGATTTAATTAGTAAAACCAGTGATTTAAATCATTCCCAGGCTGCTCTCCCTCCTGAGGGACACAGGAGGAGAAGAAGAGCAGGAAAATGCTGAAGTGGTTTATTGCAGGTTATTACAAGTTGGGATAAAAGACCCGAGGCCTTGGCATTCCCACTCCTGCAATCACCAAACATCATTCCATCCAGGGATCCTTCAGTCCATGATGAAATATTCCTTGTACAAATCACCACAGCCTGGCTTCAGCTGGGATAGAGGGAATTTTCTGCTTAGGAGCTGGTACAGGATAAACTTTCACCCCATTTTTCCATACAGATAAGGCAACAGAAGGAATAAATTCCAACACTGCCATGACTGTACAGCTTGGCTCAGCTGTTCCCATCCCAGCACCAGGAGTGAAAGCTCTGCTTCCTTGTACCCAAATTGTAATTACAGCATTGCAAATTCCCTAAACACAGGCTTGGGGGTGGTGGGAAATACAGCAAACCCAAAGCTGCCAGATGTTCCCCTCAGATAACAGATCCTAGCAAAGGGATTCCTCAAAAGGGTTCAGATTCCTTTAAATTCCACAAATGTTGGAAAATACCTGACCCCATCCACCAGAGAAATTGGTAACTTGATTATCTAAGCACAGCCCTTGAGAGCGACCCATGATGCAATCCTGGAAGGGTCTGGGTGCAAAGGGACCTTAAATCCCATCCCACCCCACACCTCCCACTGCCCCAGGCTGCTCCAAGCCCCAGTGCCCAAGCTGGAATCACAGGCAGACATTCCCTCCCTGCATCCCTTCCCTGGGGAGCTGTGCCACTGGGTGACACCAGAGGTGCTCCTAACCCAGCAGCAGCAATGTTCTTTCTCCCAGAAAGAGACCAACACCACACAAAGACACAACAATATCTCCCCAAAATCCTCTCCCAGCTCCAGAAAAACCAGGGCTCAGGCCCCAGAGGGACACCCAAGGAAGGGACACTTTTATCCCACACACAGGTCACCCTGTGACCCTTGGAAAACAAAGAGGTTTTGTTCCATAAATCGGATTTCCCAGGTCATCTGAACACTCAGAGTTCTCCACAAAGCCCAGCTATCAAGTTATCCAGTTATCAGATCAATATGGAAATTCAATTCTGATCAATATCAGATCAGAATATGGAAATGAGAAGATTTCCACACGAAGTGAAGGGAGATCCCAGAGTTCACATAAACTTTGTCAAAGGGCTTAAATGTCCAGTGAAATGTTCAAATGCTCGTTTCCCCCAAAAGGAACCGCTGGGCACCAAAGGGAACCTTCAGCAGCAGGGAAGGGCCTGCAGGGTCTGTGTGTCCCAGGGGTAACTTTCACCCTGCAATATTCAATATTCCAACCTGCCCTTGAGCACAGGAGCACCTCCAGGGATGGAGAACCCACAGCTCTGCAGAGAGGCTGCCAGACCAACTCCTGATGTCAATGTGCCTTATCTACCTTTTATTTTTAGTACACATTAACTTACACATGTTTTACATCTTATCTGATCAGGGAAGTCTAGACACAGCTTGGACAATCACCCTGTAACCTGACCCTAAAAATACTGGCAGGGAAACAGCTTTAAACATTAAGCTACTTCAATGCATCCTTTCAGCCACAGAATGACTCCAAAAGTTAATTTTTAAGCAAATTCATTTCAAAGGAATGTCTGAATTAATAATTAATACTTGACATGTCCAGAAACCATTTGACTACCTGAGATTTGTGCATGATAAATGCATTTTCCTTACTGAGGGAGCTAAGGGCAGACCCAGGGCTAACTCCCCACACAGATGCTGATTGCTGGATGGCCCAGGGACAAGAGCTTCACACAGCTCCTGGAATGTCTTCAGTCCAGGCAACACCAGCCAGGTTTATGTTACCAGACTGAAAACACAATTCACCCTCTTGCATCCAAGAGGGAACCATGGAATCTCCTGAGCTGGAAGGACCCACAGGGATCATCCAGAGCATCCTTGTCCCTGCCTACACCCCAACAACCCCCCCCTGTCCATCCCTGGAGCTCTGTCCAAAGGCTCCTGGAGCTCTGGCAGCCTCGGGGCCGTGCCCATTCCCTGGGGAGCCTGGGCAGTGCCAGCACCCCTGGGGAAGAGCCTTTCCCTGATTCCAGCCTGAGCCTCCCTAGCCCAGCCCCAGCCACTCCCTCTGGTCACCAGCATCACTGGACAAACAGTGTCCCCTGCCCCAGAGAGCTTCAGTCAGCTGTGATGAGGCAAAGGATCGGGACGTGAAGAAGGAGCAGCAAAGGTGTCACCTGCAGCAATTAGGTAAATATTCCCCTATTAAACCACCCCAGTGTTTCAAATTTCCTTTACAGTAGCTGGGATCTGGCCAACAGGATTCCAATTCATCCTGTGCCAAAGCAGGTTCCCACTGCCAGAGGGCAGGGATGGATGGGAGATGGGGAATTGGGAATTCCTGGCTGGGCTGGACTTCCCAGAGCAGCTGGGGCTGCCCCTGGATCCCTGGCAGTGCCCAAGGTTGGACATTGGGGCTGGAGCAGCCTGGGACAGTGGGAGGTGTCCCTGCCATGGCAGGGGTGGCACTGGAGGGGCTTTGAGGTCCCTTCCCACCCAAACCAAGAACTGGTGATTCACCCCACCTCCAAATGCACTTTACACACCAACCAAACTGAACCCATAGGCTCCTTGCTTTCTCTCCCTCTCTGCAGGGCTGGAAACTCCTCCCATGTTACAGAGATAAACACAACCACATGTATAAAAGGTTCATTCCCTTTCAGAAAAAGACCATTTCCAGAGCCCCTTCCTGACTTCCACGGAGAGGGGCTTTCCCAGGCAGGGAATGTTCCTCCTTTCCAAGCCCCAGCCAGGTGTTGGTGCCTGTATTAACCTGCTTTTTGTTCACAGCTCCAGAAAAACAGCAGCAGCACAGGGCCTGGCCCAACCTGCCAGGAGAACACTGGCACTGGTTTTTGTTTTGTTTCACAAGCTGTATTAGTTAATACTGAAAAACTGTTCCAAAAAGGAAACCCTTCTTGCTCCAGAGGTGTTTCCTACATGTCTTGTTGTCCTGACTCTGCTTGCAGATATCCCAAGGGAACTGATTCATCAGCTCAGGAAGACACAGATGTCTTCAGGAGCCTCAGGAAAGGTAACACAGGCACCAAGGAAAGAGATGAGCATTCAAGCCTAGGCATGAACCTCAAGGTTTGACAGTACAGAAACATGAACTGGGTTTATTTTGTTAAGGGCCTGCCCCACAGCCAGGCTGCAGAGGAGCACTCTCTGTCCGTGACCTCATCCAGCCCAGCAACAAGTTACCGAGCAACTGAGAATGAAAATCTGAGTAGGTAAATGTGGCACTGAGGAATCTCCTCTGCACAGCCTCTGATTTCCTGAGGAGTTCTGTTTGCGTCAGCTCCCTCACAGGAGATCAAGTTATGATAAATCAAACGTGTCCACTTTAAAAAAAAACAAACCCAAAACACAACAGAAAAATCACCACACAGAGATACACCCCCGTGTGTGGTATCCAAAACACGTCACAGAACCACTGGCAAAGGAGAAAGAACCTGGACAATTTTCCAGAGGTTCCTCCCCTTTCCAGCTGCCGACGTGGTCAGTAGGTGATTCCACCCAAACTCAGCCAGAATCGTTATTCCAGCCTGACCTACACTTTTCCTGGCTGGATCAGCCCAAGGAGCAAGAGCCACCCAAGGCACTCGGCAGCCACCAGGTTTATGCCAAAGAGACCTGGCTCAGCTCCCTCCCGCAGCTCTGCCTCCAGAGCCTGAGCTGAAGGAGTTGCTCAGCTTTTCCCCAAACAGGAAACCCTCTGCAGTCAGTCCCACGCCTTCAAACACAAACATACAAATAAAGGCTGTTTTCCCCACTTTTGAGCTCATTCCCAGCGGTTCACCTGTCATTGTTGACATGTCAGAGTCATGTCACTACTGTCAGACCTAAGGAGTGTCTCAGGTAGTCCAGCTAACCTCAAAAAAAAAAAGATTCACATTTTTTTAAGTGATAAGTAGTCTGGTAAATTGCTTGGTTGAAGCTGACATAACGAATTCCCACATTGACCTTCCCAGAGCGATCTGAGTGTACAGACCCATGAAACAGCAGCCACACCCCCCACACATCTCCAACTTAACAAGCCTCCGACAACTCTTCATCCTCCGTCTGGAAATGCCTTAAGGATAAAGGCACGCAGGGAGTTACATACCTGCTCCACACCCTTCGCGACAGGCATCCTCACTCCCGAGCCACCTTCCCCGTCCGCAGCCAGCTCGTTCTCCCAGGGCAGCTTGTTTTTGCCTCTGCCGGCGCTCAGGACTCTCCTGGGGCTCAGTCCCCGCTGGGCACAGGCGGGGCCGTGGCGGCAGCCGGGGTGCCCGCAGGCGCCGTGCGCGCTCCGGCTCCTGCTGCCCATCAGCAGCCACTCGGTGTCGGCTCCGGGCGGCGGGCACTGGCCGCGGCAGTGGCCGGAGGAGGGCAAGGGCACGCCGTACTCCACGAGCCCTTGCTCGCCCAGCCTGGGCAGCACCTTCCTGGCCAGCCGGGCCTGCACGGCGTGCGCCACCCCCGCGCCGCCGGCCCGCACCTCCAGCGCGTCCAGGGCGCGGAGCAGCGCGCCGGCGTTGCCGGGGCCCAGGGCCGAGGCCAGGGCGGCGAACGCCTCCATGGCAGCGTGCCGGACCCTGCGCTTGGCGTCCAGCCCGCCGGCCCGCACCTCCAGCGCGTCCAGGGCGCGGAGCAGCGCGCCGGCGTTGCCGGGGCCCAGGGCCGAGGCCAGGGCGGCGAACGCCTCCATGGCAGCGTGCCGGACCCTGCGCTTGGCGTCCAGCAGCGCCGGCGCCAGGGCGGCCGC
>VWZV01012654.1:12223-27767 GCA_013397155.1 Irena cyanogastra | reverse complement strand
CTGCTGCTGCTGCTGCTGCTGCTGCTACTGCTCGGCACTGCCGCCCACATCCCGCCGCTCAGCTGGTGCTGGGCTGCTCAACCTCTTCGTTTCCAGTCCCCGCCGCTGCTGGAGATAAGTTTGAGCCGCAGGCTGAAAGGATCTGACAGCCCAGGGTGGCCGTTCGGTGTGCTGAGCGCGGATCGCGGGGCTCGGATGCAATTCCGGGGCTGCTTCGTGTTCCAGCTGCTGGTTTGTTGCTAAACAGTGACATAAATAACAGCAATTCCATGGTATGGGCGAGCCTGGCCGTGCAGGGTTCTACCAGGGTGCAACACGAAGCTTTATTGGTGCAGAACACCTTAAATGTAGTTATTTATAGGTGTTCTGGCAGATTTTGCAGCTGAACTGGGACCATTCCTTTTTCCGTGTGGTGGTGCCTTGTGTTTCCTGATTTTTGTGTGTTTGTACGATCAAGTTAGGAACTGAGCACAAACACAAAAGGGGAATACATTCCTTTACCTGCTGGACAGCTATTTTTATTATTTTAAGATTTTTAATTCTTCCGTGTATAATTTGTGCTGCAAAATTGTGATAGAGAAAATATTGTTGTCTATGATCTTGCCTTTTGCAGATACACTTAAATTAGTTTCTTTTGGTTATTTTTTCAAGTATGGAGTGATAATAGGGGAGCTGGTTTATCTCTTTGTGGGTAAGAGTTTTTTCAACCCCTTCCCTTCCCTGTCACTGCTATTGTATTCTGTATTTAAACCTTGGCAACCCATTTGATTATTTCAAATTAAGCACTTTTAAGTGGGCTCACCTGCAAGCGAGGTGTCATTTAAGGAGCTGTGCAAATGATGAACTTATTATTAAGATAAAAGAAGAGATCATTGCAGAGGATTTAGCAAATCCAAAGCTGCTCGGCTCGGGAGTGGGGGGGAGAACAATGGGATTCTTTCCCAGGATCTTGACACACTCCCCCCCTCCACCTCTCAGCAGTGCAGCGCTGGGGGCTGAACAAAGAGCTGCTGCTCCCTGGCAGTGCTGCTGGAGCTGAGGTTAGAGCAGGAACCCGAGGTGTCACCGTGTGCACGGGACTCGGGGGCAGAGGAGCTGTGTGAGCTGTGGGGGAGTGAGGATCCTGCACTCCTGGAGCTCCTGGGGAGCGTGGGCAGCTGCCAGTGCTGGGAAAGTGCTGAGAATTCCGGGCTGCTCAGCCTGTCCCCTGCTCACCTGGGGAGCTCTGAGCTGTCCAGAGGCTGAGCCCGTCCCAGCAGGGATTTTCTGGCGTGGTGGGAGCCCCAGGGTGAGGTGAGGATCTCCCGTTTCTCCTGTGCTGCTCTAGGCATGCACAGCTCAGCAACCCAATCTGCTCCAGCCCCACTGGCTCTGTGAGGTGCTTGGCAGAGGGAATAGCAATGGGAATGGGAAGCTGCTCCCTGCCAGAGCCTGGCCAGAGAAAGGCGCAGCAGGACTGGGCTACTCCCCAGGAGCACTAAACAGGCGGGAATTGAACTGTGCAAAAGGAGTTGAAGAACTTTTAAAACTTCATCTCAAATAAGCCAGTTGTATTCTTTAGTTATCTGTGTTTATTTCTATTTCAGCCACTGTTCAGTTCTCTCAAACCCTTGATGTAGAATCACGGAATATCCTGAGTGAGAAGGGAGCCGCAGGAATCATCAACCCAGCTCCTGGCCCTGCACCCCAACAGTCAGATCATAGATATTGCACTATAGATTACTTTTTACTATAGATTTACTTTAGATTTTTTTTAAAAAAGTGATAGTTGTAGGGTTTTCTAATTCAGACTTGAATCTAGCATAGACTATCAATGAACATTTGAAGGTCCTGGATTAAACTTGCATGATAAAGTGTAGCAGGTAAGGGTTGAAAAGGGAATTGGGAAGTAACAAAGTTGAAACTTATTAAGTTGAAAGCCAAGATGGAAAAGTTCCTTTTAACTGTCATGTGTGACAAAAGGTGAAGTGACCTCTCTTGAACTGTGTTTGTCCCAGATGGACCCGTCGTCCCCGCCGTTCCTGCTGGCCAAGCTGACCCCGCTGCACTCGGAGCAGCTCCTGCAGGGCCTCAACCTCCTGCGGCAGCACCAGGAGCTGTGTGACGTGGTGCTGCGCGTGGGCGAGGCCAAGATCCACGCGCACAAGGTGGTGCTGGCCAGCATCAGCCCCTACTTCAAGGCCATGTTCACCGGCAACCTGTCGGAGAAGGAGAACGCCGAGGTGGAGTTCCAGTGCGTGGACGAGGCGGCGCTGCAGGCCATCGTGGAGTACGCCTACACCGGCACCGTCTTCATCTCGCAGGACACCGTGGAGTCGCTGCTGCCCGCCGCCAACCTGCTGCAGGTCAAGCTGGTGGTCAAGGAGTGCTGCGCCTTCCTGGAGAGCCAGCTGGACCCCGGCAACTGCATCGGCATCTCGCGCTTCGCCGAGACCTACGGCTGCCACGAGCTCTACCTGGCGGCCAACAAGTTCATCTGCCGCAACTTCGAGGACGTGTGCCGGACCGAGGAGTTCCTGGAGCTGACGCACTCGGAGCTGGACGAGATCGTGTCCAACGACTGCCTGAACGTGGTGACGGAGGAGACGGTGTTCTACGCCCTGGAGTCCTGGATCAAGTACGACGTGCAGGAGCGCCAGAAGTACCTGGCGCAGCTGCTGCACTGCGTGCGCCTGCCGCTGCTCAGCGTCAAGTTCCTCACGCGCCTCTACGAGGCCAACCACCTGATCCGGGACGACCACACCTGCAAGCACCTGCTCAACGAGGCCCTCAAGTACCACTTCATGCCCGAGCACAGACTGTCCCACCAGACCGTGCTGCTGACGCGGCCCCGCTGCGCGCCCAAGGTGCTCTGCGCCGTGGGGGGCAAGGCCGGGCTCTTCGCCTGCCTGGAGAGGTGAGGAGCAGCCCTGGGGCACTGCCTGGCACCCTGGGCAGGGCACTGGGAGCTGGGATCCCCCAGTCTCTGAGGCTGGAAGAGATCTGGGAGTCCCACTAGAGTTTGCAGGGTGTGGTTGTTCCTTTCCTCCATAAAAACTCTTCGGCATGTTTTCTTTTTTTTAACAAGAATGAGCCCCAAGTTCCTCCATAAAAACTCTTCAGCAGGCTTTTTTAATGGGAATGAACCCCAAGTTCCTCCATAAAAACTCTTCGCCAGGTTTTCTTTTTTTTAACAAGGATGAGCCCCAAGTTCTTCCATAAAAACTTTTCAACAATTTTTTTTAAATGAGGATGAGCCCCAAGTTCAAAATGCTTTTTTGTTTCATGAGTAGTTTGCACTGTCAGGGGGTTTTGTTTGTGTGAGACATTCGTTTGTGCAAACAAAAAGCTCTGAAATCATTTTCATTCTGTTGATTGAGTTAATAATGTGGTAATTCAAAAATCCTTGGAATTAAAATAGACTTAATCAGAGCAGAGTGAAGGAGAATAAAGGAGGCTCAGAGGGACTTTTCCCTCCCTGCCAGGAGGGGACAGCCGGGGGAGTCGGGCTCTGCTCCCAGGGAACAAGGACAGAAGGAGAGGGAACGGCCTCAGGCTGGGCCAGGGCAGGCTCAGGGTGGGCAGCAGCAGGAATTTCCCCATGGAAAATTGTACCTGGGAGTTACAGCATGGGGCTCATTTTGATAAGATTTTGATAGGATTTTTTGACTTTTGATTTTTTGATGAAATATCAAATCTAAACATAGTTCAGTAATGCCGGGTAGGGTTTCAGTCCAGTTTTTCCATTGCATTGTTGATCCTGGGATGTGATTTAGGACAAAAAGTTCCTCTCTGGAAGCAGGAGTTGCCTCCCCAGCAGTTCTCCTGTGTTATTTATTCTCAGGCTGATATTCCTGAATTTTGGGAATGAATTGTTGGATTTTTCCATCCAGAAGAGAGGGATAGATCTGAGTTCTGCCTTTGTCTGTACTGAGGGATTATAGGATATTTTCAAGAGGAGTTTTTTCAAGGAAAAAATGGAAGTGGCTGCTCAGGGAGGTTTGGAGTGCCCATCCGTGGAGGTGTCCCAGGAATTCCTGGGGGTGGCACTGAGTGCTCTGGGCTGGGGACAAGGTGGGCATTGGGCACAGCTGGGACTCTGATCTTGGAGGGCTTTTCTAACCTCAGGGATCCTGGGATTTCTTGAAGGAGTTCTGGATCATAGTGTGATCATGGCTTTAATCCCAGCTGCTGGGCAGGTGTCGGTGTCTGTGCAGGCAGGAGCAGGTGGGTGCCCCTCCTCCTTCACCTGCATTCCAGAATTAATCCCTTCAGTTCCTGGAGAGCGTCCCTGAGGCTCCTCCTGGGAGCAGAAGGAACCAAAGAGAAAGAAAAACAACTTTATGCCCCGAGCTGGTGTGGCTGGGTGTGCTCAGAACAGGGAATTAGCACTCCCAGAGCTGCTGGTTAAACTGTGTGTGGGCTGTTTGTACACAAATCCACATTTGTACATTTATGCTTGCACTTGCAGGGCTTTGATGTTCCCTGTGCCCAGCAGACTGCCTGAGCTGGTTCCACAGCTGGGTGCTGGATCATATTCTGGGATCCCCTTCTCTGTGACAGTTCTGGGCTTGCAGGGAGAAGCACATGTAAAAACCTCAAAGGTTCTTTTCCCTGCTTTCAGAGATATCAAAGTCACTTAAAATTAGTTTTCCCAATGATAGTCACTGACATTAAACCAGATGTCAGGGCTGGGAATTGGTTTGGTTTATAGACTTAAAAAATAAAAGGGGTTTTGTGCTTCATAAAAATTTTTAGTTAGAGTGAATGAATTAGTTTGAGTGAATGAAGTCATTCTCTGATACTCTTCAGCTCTGCTTCTTTCCCACCTTCTTCAGTGATTATAAAAATGTAGCCTACCAGTATAATTCTGATTATTTTCAATTTTTTGATGCTTCATAATAACAAAATTACTTAGAATATATTTAATCTCTATTCTCTGGTGTTTCAGCAGCTCTTTTTTCTGGCCTCTTAAGTGCCTGTCAGCTCTCCAGGGGCCTCATGCTCCCGTATGGTTTTTGAGCAGATCATGTTTCCTCTGTACCAGATAGCCTCTTAATTATTTAGGTAAATTATTAATTAAACTATTCAGGTAGATTGGCTAGACTTTATATGGGGCAAGCTAGACCCACTGTGTTCTCACACTGAGTGTAATTGAAAAAAAATTGTATTATAGGATTTGAATTTAGGATTTGAATTTAAGATTTAAAATGCTCTTTAAAAGAAATAAACTGTTTTAAAGATGGATTTTTCAGGTTAGTTTGTGCTACGTTGACATTTTGTTTAAATTACAGAGTGCACGTAAAATACATATTTATAAACTGCAAGCTGTAGTTTCTAAATGTATATTTGTAAATGCAGATGTGTGCTTCCCTCTCTCTAATTTGCCTTTCTCTCTCCCGTTTTTGTGGCTGGTTTTTTTTTTTTTTCTGTGTGTGTTTTCTCCTCCCTTTGGGTGATACTTTCAGCTATTCCTGTTTTGCTGTAGTTTCTAAGTGTATATTTGTAAATGCAGATGTGTGCTTCCCTCTCTCTAATTTGCTTTTCTCTCTCCGTTTCTGTGGCTGGCTTTCTGTGTGTGTGTGTATGTGTGTGTGTGTATGTGTATGTGTGTGTGTGTGTTTTCTTCTCCCTTTGGGTGACACTTTCAGCCCTTCCTGTTGCTGTTCTGCTGTAGTTTCTAAATGTATATTTGTAAATGTAGATGTGCACTTCCCTCTCTCTAGTTTGCTTTTCTCTCCCGTTTCTGTGGCTGGGGTTTTGTATGTGTGTGTGTTTTCTTCTCCCTTTGGGTGACACTTTCAGCCATTCCTGTTGCTGTTTTGCTGTAGTTTCTAAATGTATATTTGTAAATGCAGATGTGCGCTTCCCTCTCTCTAATTTGCTTTTCTCTCTCCGTTTCTGTGGCTGGGGTTTTTTTTCTGTGTGTGTTTTCCCCTCCCTTTGGGTGACCCTTCCAGCCGTTCCAGGTGCTGTTTTGCTCACTGGCTCCCTGTTTGTCCCCCCTGCAGCATGGAGATGTACTTCCCCCAGAACGACTCGTGGATCGGGCTGGCCCCGCTGAGCATCCCCCGCTACGAGTTCGGGGTGTGCGTGCTGGAGCAGAAGATCTACGTGGTGGGGGGCATCGCCACCCACGTGTGCCAGGGCATCAGCTACAGGAAGCACGAGAGCTCGGTGGAGTGCTGGGACCCCGAGACCAACACGTGGAGCTCCCTGGAGAGGATGTTCGAGAGCCGCAGCACGCTGGGCGTGGCCGTGCTGGCCGGGGAGCTCTACGCCCTGGGCGGCTACGACGGCCAGTCCTACCTGAGGAGCGTGGAGAAGTACATCCCCAAGGTCAAGGAGTGGCAGCTGGTGGCCCCCATGAGCAGGACACGGAGCTGCTTTGCTGCTGCAGTGCTGGATGGAATGATCTATGCCATCGGGGGGTACGGGCCTGCCCACATGAACAGGTACGTGCTGGGGGGGACATGTGCCCACCTGGGCACCACCAAACCACCTGGGCAGCCCCATTAATCCTTCCCCTGCCCACATGAACAGGTACGTGCTGGGGGTGACCTACCTGGGCACCAGCAAACCCCCTGGGCAGCCTCATTAATCCTTGTCCTGCCCACATGAACAGGTACGTGCTGGGGGGGACATGTACCCACCTGGGCACCACCAAACCACCTGAGCATCAGCAAACCCCCTGGGCAGCCCCATTAATCCTTGTCCTGCCCACATGAACAGGTACGTGCTGGGGGTACCCAGCTGGGCACTACCAAACCCCCCAGGCAGCCTTTTTAACCCTTCCCCTGCCCACCTGAACAGGTACATGCTGGGGGGGACCTTGGGCCCACCTGGGCACTACCAAACCCCCCAGGCAGCCTTTTTAATCCTTCCCCTGCCCACCTGAACAGGTACATGCTGGGGGTGACCTACCTGGGCACCAGCAAACCCCATGACCAGCCTCATTAATCCTTGTCCTGCCCCCTATGTGCTGGGGGTGACTCTGTGCCCACCAGGGCACCACCAAACTCCACAGGCAGCCTTTTTAATCCTTCCCCTACCCACCTGGACAGGTACGTGCCGGGGGTGACTCTCTGCCCGCCTGGGCACCACCAAACTCCACAGGCAGCCTTTTTAATCCTTCCCCTACCCACCTGGACAGATACATGCTGGGGGTGACTCTGTGCCCACCTGGCACCAGCAAACCCCACAGGCAGCCAATTAAATAATCTCCAGTAGATCCTGGGCCTCATTAATCTCTGTACTGTCACATCAGCCCCATCTTTCAAATGGGAAATCTTTATTTTTGCTTCACTTTGTGTGTTCCTCCTTATGTGGGCTCTTTTTTAGATCACTAAAAGGTGATTTTACCAAAAAGGTAAAAACAAAGACATGGCTGAATGTTACTGAGCCTTGGAGTTCAAACCTGCAAAATCTGAGGGTAGGTGGTGAGTTTTACCACAAAAGCCCTGATTTGAGCTGCATAGGATTTTCCCATGCTCAATACATACAAAATAAATAGATAACTCTGATGGGATCTTGAATTAGTGTTAGTGCTCATAGCAGAGTTCAGGATGGGGGTTACTGGTCTGGCTCCAGGGGTTGTTTCAGACCTTGCATTCCCAAGGAGCTTCCCTGGTGCCACCATGCTCTTTAACTCCTCTGTTCCCCGTGCATGTCCAGGGACATCTAATTATCCAAAGGAATCATTTTGCATCATTAAAATGGGAACAAATCAGCTGAATGTCCCTCCAGGAGGCAAAATAATAAATGACAAGTGTAAGAGCTGAATAAAAAATGAAACTCCTGCTCCTGGGAAGGGACACAGTGATTGTTCAACAGGGTGGTACCAGATGTTGTAATGATGAGTTGCATTGACTTGTCATACTTGAGGCTGGGTCAGGGGAGGTTTAGGTTGGATATTAGGAAGAGGTTCTTCTTTTAGGCTCTTCTTTTAGGAGAAGGTTCTTCTTTCTGTTAGGAAGAGGATCCTTGGACTCCTTGATCCTTCTGACTCAGGGTGTTCCATTTTCTGTGAATAATCCTGGTTTTATTTGTGATTGGAGGGGTGAGTACTAAGCCATGCCATGCAGCACCAGGCTCCTCCAAGCTCTGGCATTAAATCAAGCTCACACTGGGTAATGATCCCCTTTTCCAAACTCTGTGCTGCTGCTGCTGATCTCTTCCCCTTTTTCCTGCTCCTCTGTGCTTGGGCAAGAACAGCTCTGAGCCATGAGTGTGTTAATGACTGACCATCTGTACAGTGATCAAAAGTATTAATAACAATGAGAATTCATTTCCCTTTGATCCTGAATCCTCTCCTGCTCTCAGTGTTTTGATCAGCAGCCTCTTTGCTGCTTTTACTGAGGGATATAAATATACTCTCCACATGCTTTTTCTCTCTGAATGTTATTTTCAGGCCAACCTCAAGGCAGCTTTGATTTTGCTGTGTACCCAAAAAAATACACTTCAACTCTGCCTTGTGTTCAGTTTCCCACAACAATTTTATTTTAATAGATTATTATATTATTTTAATAGGTTGTTATTTATGTGATATGTATTTTAAATTCTTATTTTAAAAAACCAGACATCCTGAAGGAGCTTTCAGCTCTGAGGAACCTCTTGGTTTTAGGATGTGACCTGAAGATCCAGGACAGTGGGACAGGGAGGACGTGGGAGAGGCTGAACCAGTTACTGTGTCAGGGGGAAATATCACAGAACCATTTGGGATGGAAAAGCCTTTTAAGATCATTGAGCCCAACCTTTGACTGAGTATATTATAAAAATAGGTTAAAACTGAATTTTGGCAGGACTGTTGGGCTGCTTTGGTTGTGGAAGTGCCCTGGGATGTGATTGATGATTCCCAGGTGATAACACAATTTCTGGGTGCTGCTGTTGGGTTGTACCAAGCAGCTGCACCATCAGCTCCAGCTTTTTCCTCTGTATTCCATTATTCCTGTGTGGTAATTCTGCCTGGCAGAGCCAGCTGGAGCTGTGACACTCCAGGAGTGAATCCCCATCCCAGGCAGAGCCAGCTGTGTCTGTCTGTGACACTCCAGGAGTGAATCCCCATCCCAGGCAGAGCCAGCTGTGCCTGTCTGTGACACTCCAGGAGTGAATCCCATCCCCAGATCCCAGGCTCACAGCTGTGCCTGTGACACTCCAGGAGTGAATCCCATCCCCAGATCCTGTGCTCACAGCTGTGCCTGTGACACTCCAGGAGTGAATCCCATCCCCAGATCCTGTGCTCACAGCTGTGCCTGTGACACTCCAGGAGTGAATCCCATCCCAGGCTCACAGCTGTGCCTGTGACACTCCAGGAGTGAATCCCATCCCCAGATCCTGTGCTCACAGCTGTGCCTGTGACACTCCAGGAGTGAATCCCATCCCAGGCTCACAGCTGTGCCTGTGACACTCCAGGAGTGAATCCCATCCCCAGATCCTGTGCTCACAGCTGTGCCTGTGACACTCCAGGAGTGAATCCCATCCCAGGCTCACAGCTGTGCCTGTGACACTCCAGGAGTGAATCCCATCCCCAGATCCTGTGCTCACAGCTGTGCCTGTGACACTCCAGGAGTGAATCCCATCCCAGGCTCACAGCTGTGCCTGTGACACTCCAGGAGTGAATCCCATCCCCAGATCCTGTGCTCACAGCTGTGCCTGTGACACTCCAGGAGTGAATCCCATCCCAGGCTCACAGCTGTGCCTGTGACACTCCAGGAGTGAATCCCATCCCCAGATCCTGTGCTCACAGCTGTGCCTGTGACACTCCAGGAGTGAATCCCATCCCAGGCTCACAGCTGTGCCTGTGACACTCCAGGAGTGAATCCCATCCCCAGATCCTGTGCTCACAGCTGTGTTTTCCTTGCAGCATGGAGCGCTATGATCCGAGCAAGAACTCTTGGGAGACCGTGGCCTCCATGGCTGACAAACGGATAAACTTTGGGGTGGGGGTCATGCTGGGCTTCATCTTCGTGGTGGGGGGACACAATGGGGTGTCCCACCTGTCCAGCATCGAGAGGTACGACCCCCACCAGAACCAGTGGACGGTGTGCCGGCCCATGAAGGAGCCCAGGACAGGTGGGACATGGCAGAGATGAACCTCTGAGCTGGTAAAACCTGCAGGAAGGGTGGCAGGGACTCCATCTGTGGGTGAGGGTCACTTCACCAGCCCTGTGAAAGGATCTTGATTTCTCAGAGTTCAGTTTGTTAATGCTGAGCTGTAACAGAAATTACAGGAAGTAGTAATCCTACTCTACCTCCTGTTTTTTCAGTGATTCCAGCAGTGATGGGTTGCAGCAGTTCTGTGCTCACTGTTCTGTTTGGTGTGAGGACTCAGGGGTGCAGGGCTGTACTGCAGCTGCTCCTGAGGGCAGCTCCCATCTCTGCTCTGGGACAGGGACGGGACTCAGGGAGCAGCTGGGGCTGGGCCAGGGCAGCTCAGGCTGGAATCAGGGAAAGGCTCTTCCCCAGAGGTGCTGGCACTGCCCAGGCTCCCCAGGGAATGGGCACGGCCCCGAGGCTGCCAGAGCTCCAGGAGCCTTTGGACAGAGCTCCAGGGATGGACAGGGTGGGGTCGTTGGGGTCTGGGCAGGGACAGGGGCTGGATCCATGATCCGTGTGGGTCCCTCCAGCTCAGGACATTCCATGGTTCTGTCCCACAGTCTCCCTGACAGGGGACACAGGGAGGTTGTTTTACCATAGGAAGGGGGATGGGAGCAGCACAAAAGGAGTGTCAGACCCGAACAGAAGGCTCCTCATTTTTCAGACAGTGAGGACTCGGGGTGGCTCCGGTTGGGAACACCGCCCCGGCGCTTGGCACAGGGTGTGATGTCGGTCCTTTCCTCCGCAGGCGTGGGGGCGGCGGTGATCGATGACCACCTGTACGTGGTGGGGGGGCACTCGGGCTCCTCCTACCTGAACACGGTGCAGCGGTACGAGCCCATCTCGGACTCGTGGCTGGACTCGGCGGGGATGATGTACTGCCGCTGCAACTTCGGCCTGACGGCGCTCTGAGGCCGCTCTGGGAGCGCTCGGAGCCGGAGCTCAGCCTGCGCCCGGCCGCGGCTGCGGCTGCGGCTGCGGCTCGGAGGGACGCGCTGTCCCCGGGCATCCTTCGTTCCTGCGGTGGCACAGGGCGGGCAGCCGAGCGTCCGGCTGGCTTTGGCACCCCGCTCGTGGCTGCGGATTCGGGAGAGAGCCGGGATCCAGCTGGAAGTTTGTCCATCCGACCTTTCCTAGAGCTTTTGTCTCTTCCTCCTCTGGGATGTGGAGTTCCCTGCGCTGGGGGAGCTGGGTGAGCGTGCGGGGTGAGCGCGGGGCGCCGAGCCCTGCCGTGTCTGCAGGCGGGGAGAGCGCCAGTGCTTCACGGGGTTTTTTATGACCGGTAACTCAAGGGCTGCCTTGTTTCTGTATCTCAAGGTTTGTACATAATAAATGCCATAGGATGTTGCCTGTACTCTCCTTTGTCACCTGCTTCCTGCTAGGAGGGCTGGGATGATCCTCGGAGACATTTACAAGGCAAATTTATTGCCTCCTCGGGACGTTTTTGGATCTGACGGAGAGAATTTGCATTTTTAACTTTTCCCTTCTGTTTTCCTCTCGTGGAGAAACGAGTGCTAGATGAACTGACTTCATCCTGCTGCGTGCTTTGAGCTGGAATTTGAGGAGAAATCACAGCAGCAGCATTGCTAGCATGACACCCAATCAATAAAAGCTCCAGGCCAGCCCACCCCATCCTCCCGAGCGCTCGTGTCCGTGTCCCCCTTTTTTTCAAAGATTGTATGATTGCTTCCTCTGAGTGTTCCCATCTCACAATGGTGCTAAATGTAGGGGTGCCCCGAGGCTGTTCCTGGTTTCAGTGCATAAAGCATGTTTGGATTGTTCCACTGGTTTGGTTTCTTCTTTGCTCCGTGCCCCCGTGCCCCTGCAGCTCTGCAGTCTCAGCCCCTATGGGATGAGCTCCCTGGTGGATATTTGGTGGGGTTTGTCAGGTTTATTGTTCTCCTTTTCACAAACAGGGAGATCCAGCTTGGGTTCTTCAGGGAGCTCAGACAGGGCTCATCCCAAATGTGTGTCCTGCTGAGGGGCAGATCCTGGGGTTAACCGCAGTCCCACTGGGATAATCTCAGTGAAAACTGGGTCAGAGAGAGAGAAAACTCTGCTGTGGGTTATAACCATCATTTAAAATGGAATATGACTAATTTAGCACATTCTGGTAAAAGGTAAAACTAATTTAGCACATTCTGATCTCAATTACCTTAAGTTCCTGTGGTGTCTGCCCATTGCCAGGCCTGGTGCTAAGGGGTTTTTTGCCTCCCTTTACTTTAACATGTTTGGTGTTTGTTTTCCAAGCCCACACAGTGTTATTTTGAGAGGTGGGTGCAATAATATTTGAAATAGCTGCTTTAAAAGCCATTTCTTTATGATTTTGCTGTATGGGGAGGGTTGAGTGCTCTGGATTTATCCTGAATTCCTGCAGAGCTGGTTGCAGCCAGGGCTGCTCCAGTTCTTCCATTCCAGTCACTGGGATTTCACCACTCCAAGAGGGTGTGGTCACCATGAAACATCGTTCAGATATCCCAGATGACTGCACAGACCATAAAATCCTGCAGGTCTCCTTCAGATTTGGTGGAACTGAGCAGGACTTTAAATGTAAATAAGAGAAACTGCTGGAATTGTTAATTTGACCCACAGGAATTCATTCCAGTGACAGCAATAAAAGCCTGATTTCATTATTCCAGGGCCTGCATGGCTGTATTTGCCTATTTGTGTGTGGGGAGGAGAAGGAGTCATGGAATGCCAGACTGGTTTGGGTGGGAAGGGACCTAAACACCTCCCACTGTCCCAGGCTGCTCCAGCCCCAATGTCCAACCTGGCCTTGGGCACTGCCAGGGATGAATCACAACAAAAAAAATCCATAAACAACAAAAACATCAAAAACCCCATAAATCAGAACAAAAAAAAATCCAAATTACGGTGATTATTTATATCCACATCTTCCATTTATGGAAATCCAAGCACTGAAAACTGCAAATGTTTCATTCCCTTTCTCCAGGCAGTGGGAGTGATAAACCCCAGAGTGGTTTGGGGTGAAAGAGGCTTTAAAGAATGCCCTGTTCCACCCTTTCCATGGGGAATTCTCCACTGGAATGAGGTCACAGGAGGTGAATGCTGTCCCAGATTGACCCTGTGCTGTGGGTGTGACATTGCCTCCCTGGAGAGAGCAGCAGAAACTGATTTTTACTCGGCAGGAGAAATGCCTAAAGAACTTTCCTGCTGTCACTGATGAACTCCTTACCTGGAGATGGATCAGCTCAGGGATTGTGCCCTTTAAATTCTCTCCATCCCCATTTCTGTGCTGTCCCTTCCTGCTTGGGCACAGGGAGACAGGACACAACAATCAGGGTGAAGCTGAGGGGAAACTCAGCAATCCGTGGGAGCGTCTGGCTGGGAGCTGCAAAACCAAGGACCTGCAGCTAAGATGTGACAATTCCCAATTTTCATCCAGTTCCTTATCTCTCAAATTGCACTTTACAGTGGGTTAAATGAGTTTATGCATGCCCATACAGCTCAGAATTTCTGCTTTTTAAAAGATAATAATCTACAAGCTCCTCCTAGGAGTGCTTTCCTTGCAGAAACTTTTTGTTAGAATTTTTATCCATGTTACAAATAATGTTTCTGGGAGAAAACATTGCTTCAGTGAACTTCCCATCTATAAATCCCCATTCACTGCATGAAACAATGCAAAACATCCCAAATTGCCTTCAATTCTTTCCACTGACCTGAAACACAAAGAACTGCATGATAGTTCCTTTTTTTTTTCTTTTTGCCTTATGTGGTGTGCTGTGATTTAAACCCAAGGAAAACTCAGATTTTTAGCAGAATTTGATAATTATACAGGGAATTTTGTACTCAGGCTTGGCCAGAGTGCTGTGGTTGGGGGTAAGAACTGATCCCTGTAGCTTTGTGGGTTTACCTGTAAATATTTATTTTTTTTTTTTTAGCAGCAACATCCTGTAAGCATTGTAGTGATGATTCCATTGGATGTGAAGCTGTTTAATGAAATAAACCTGGGAAACCCTGCTTTGTCTGGTGCTCAGTGCTGGAGCCTCGGGAGCTGCTCCCACTCTCATGGAATGTCCTCATTCCATGGCTGCTGCCCCTTCTCCCCCACTTCTCCAGGTCGTGTAGGATCAAATCCTGTTTTTTACCCTCACAGTGCTTCAATTTATTATTGATGCACTTGGACAAGCTCCAGCACACACAGGATCAGAGCACTGGGATTTTAACTCTTATCATTGCTCTGGAAAATGGGACATGTCCATGGAAAGGCTGGGAGAGTTGGGATTGTTCAGCCTGGAGAAGAGAAGGCTCCAGGAGGAGCTCAAAGGGACACCTCCCACTGTCCCAGGGTGTCCCAGTGTCCAACCTGGCCTTGGGCACTGCCAGGGATCCAGGGGCAGCCCCAGCCGCTCTGGCAATTCCAGCCCAGCCAGGAATTCCCAATTCTCAATCTCCCATCCATCCCTGCCCCCTGGCAATGGGAGCCATTCCCTGGCTCCTGTCCCTCCATCCCTTGTCCCCAGTCCCTCTCCAGCTCTCCTGGAGCCCCTTCAGGCCCTGCCAGGGGCTCTGAGCTCTCCCTGGAGCCTTCTCCTCTCCAGATGAACATTCCCAGCTCTCCCAGCCTTTCCGAACAGGAGAAGGGATTTCAGCTGCTCCATCCCCAGGGAAGGAAACCGGGCAGAGCCCGGAGCTGCCCCCGCGTCCCGCCCGGCCCGTGCTGGGACAGGGCCGGGAGCCTGGCCCGGGTGGAACGGGAGGGATGCGGCCGGTGCCGGTACCGGGGTATGAGGATGGTGCCGGTGCCGGGGTATGAGGATGGTGCCGGTGCCGGGGTATGAGGATGGTGCCGGTACCGGGGCATGAGGATGGTGCCGGTACCGGGGTATGAGGATGGTGCCGGTGCCGGTGCCGGTGCTGGGGATGATCCGGGCAGTGCCGATGACGCTGCCGGTGCCTGGAATGATCCGGGCGGTGCCGGTGCTGGGGATGATCCGGGAGGTGCCGACGCCGGTACCAGGGATGATCCGGGCGGTACCGGTGCTGGTGCCGGGGTATGAGGATGGTGCCGGTGCCGGTGCCGGTGCTGATACCGGGGATGATCCGGGAGGTGCCGGTGCCCCGGCCCCGCAGCACCGGGCTGGGCTGAGGCTCCCCCGAGCCGCCCGTCCGTGCCTTGTCCACGTCCGTCCTGGGAATTCGGGAGGAGCGGGGCCGGCGGCAGCGTTCCCGAGGAGCTGCTCCGGGGGAAAAGGGAAAAGGAAAAGGAAAAGGAAAAGGGAAAGGGAAAGGAAAAGGAAAAGGAAAATGAAAAGGAAAAGGAAAAGGAAAAGGAAAAGGAAAAGCCGCTTTTTCCTTGGAATTGCCGCTGGGGGCGGAGCGGCGGCGGAGCTGCAGCGGGGCCAGGCGGGCGCTGGGTGTCACTGTGGGATCCCGCTGGATGTCACTGTGGGATCCCGCTGGATGTCACTGTGAGATCCCGCTGGATGTCACTGTGAGATCCCGCTGG